>BPLR01002417.1:0-37027 GCA_021605095.1 Caerostris extrusa
CAAAATTAGATGAAGAGCTATAGACTTTGTGTACTTATACTTATTCATTATTTACAAGAGTAAGCATGGTATTTTACAAGCGATACATAGACTTCTTGTATTTATGGCCGATTATATTTTGATACACAAAACTTTACGAAAGAGATCTGTAGTTTTTATGTGCTAATTGCTGATTGAAGTTTATTGTTTAAAAGTGTAAACATTATGTTTTACATAAAGTAACGGTATATTTGGATTCATTGGAAAATATATGATATGATAGCTTTCTATGTGGATTGTTTTTAAGTCTCCTTATTTATGTTGGTTTAGTAATTTTGGTCATTGACAAATCTAGGCTTTTCTAACAAAATGAAATTAGACAAAAATCTATTTACTTTATGCATTTTTTTTTCTGATTGTTTCTTTATTATATGTAAATCTAAGCAAAGCATTATAAGAGATTTGTCCGATCCGAAATAAAGTTATGCCAAAAAGGAAACCAACTGAGTCAGAACGTATTGAATCTAAGCGCCGGAAAATTGAAGTGATGAGATTGTATCGCAAATCAGACAATGTTAAAAAGCGCATGATCATGAAAGGAAGAGAATAGCCCGTTCGGAGCCTGAAACTCGTGCCCGCCAAAATGCCCTTCAACGGGAGCGTCGAGATCTCAAGCGTCAACAGGCTATCAACCCTCACGATGACAATATTAAACACACAAATGTGTTCAAACTCCTTCTCTTTACTCTCCCTCTGTTCTTGTCCTCTCAAGGATACTTTTAATTCGTTCTCTTCACTTACTCCTTCCTGCTCCCATTACTTCATGAACAATACTCATTCCGATTTTTAAACATGAGAAACAGTGGCTCAAAGTCCAAGAACGTTTCTTTAAATCAATTGCTGATGGCCCATCCCATCGTTGTTACTGTTGTGATCGTTTATATATGAAAAAAAATTTAGTAAGCTATTCGAAAGCCAACTTGCGTGCTCGTGGCTTTACGGAAGAATACCAAATTGCAATAATTTTCTCTGTCGACGTGGATGAAGCTGACTTTTTGTAAAACGTGCAGCGATCATATTCGTAAACGCAACGTTCCAAATCTTGCAGATCGGTCAAAATCGGTCATTAATAAACTCAATATCAACATTGATGCTGGATTGGCATTAGCACCTGGTGAAGACCAAATGCCTTTGTCAGTATTGTTCGATGATCTTGCAGAAGAGCTCTCTTACCCAGAATCAACTGTGGTGATATGCGTCGTTTTTACGAGAAAGAAACCTCCCCCACCTACTCAGAGATTGTTAAATCTGAATTGAGACGTTATGATCGTCGAGGTGCTACACCTCAAAACATTTTGTACAGTCATCAAAAAAATGTACATAAGCTTCTTTTAAGTAGTATACAAATTTGTCTTCGAAACAAAATGCAAAAACCAAAAATGCAGATACCCATGGGTAAACTGTACATCGGCATTAGACGATTACAACTTTTTTTTTTTTTGTCAGAAATTCTTTTTTAATTTTGATCGCAACTTATTATTTAAATGAGCATACACATTGCATTTTACATGATTGCAGTGTACTTTATAAATTTATTTCCAACTATTGTTTCATTATTTACAAAAACAAGTTTTAGATTTAAAAGAACAAGGGATATATCTATGCATGAAACTTTATATTTCTGTTTATTAGCAACGACATAACAATGACATAAAAATTACAGTTCTTTTACTAATAAAATTTCACATAAAAATATCTATCTTATTTTTAAGCGAAATATATTTAATTTGTTTTTGTAATTATTACCATATGTAAATATGATATTATTCTTATATAAAATCAATAATGTTATCGAAAAATGTGAAACTTAAAAATAAAATTGATATTTGTAAATTAGTCGCAAAGACATGAGTTTTTAGAACTTAAAACTTTGAAATGTAGAAAAATTGAATGAAAATTGACAAACTACTTGAAGGAGTTGTAATTTTATGTATTTTGCTAAAGTTCATGGAAGTGATGTCATCAAAAACCCAGAGGAAAAAAAATGAAGAGTTGCAACTGAATGCCTAATTAATATCGAATAAACTACACTGGTATGCAAATTTTAAGAAACAACAGAAAAATAGACGCTCACGGGCTAGGATTACTTTAAAGATTTCTGGAACCGTATCTTCTTCGGGAATTTGGAAATTCGTTCACCAATTTATCATAATTCTAATCCAGATAAACAAGCCAGAATCACTATAACAGCCTCTTTTCCCGATTCTAGGATGATAAAACTGTGTCATTACCTCTCTCTCCGTGTCAACTGGTGTTGAAAATCATTTATGACACTGAAACGAGAACGTATTGTGTAAACATTGGTCCATTCTTTGATGAGTCTATTAAAGAGATGTTCAATCTTTGTGTTCCTTATATGTATCTGTGTGACTCACCCTCAGTGGCCTGCAGCGTGGTTAGCGTCCCATGGGTAGTCTACGTATAGCTGAAGGTAAAGGGGCAACTTTTGTTGCGATGGAGAATCCGTAAGTAGAATTCTGACATGGCTCCGCGACGCTGTCTTTTACAGAGTAGTATTATCGGTCTACTCCCAACGCTCTGTCATATGAGATCGGTACCTACGGTTTAAAGTGAATACCGAACCACGACAAACCTCCATGCAACGTCGGGACTTGAAAAAGGGCCACTAATGGCCAGTTGTCAATGGTATGCAGCTTACAAGTTGACGAACGTATAGAAAATGTTTATAAGCGAGTTTGGTTTTAGTGAATTACGAAACATGTAGTACAGTTGACATATTCAACTGCTTGGACACACCAGGCATGGCGCTGCTGCACTCAAATTAAAGAACTTACAGTGTTTTGAAGAAACCTACGAGAGTGTATGCAGCTGCTTGGACGCCACAGAAGTGCTACTTACCTAGCTGAAGGAATGAGTCTACCATGTTAGTGACGCACACCCGTGGGAGGAGAGAACGAACACCCAACAACAACGGAGCCGCTCTTGGAAAGCAGGGTGAAGATGCATGTATTTCACTTTTGAGTCGCAATAACACCTGATACAGGTTCAAGCAGATATGTGCACGATGAAAACAGAACTCTCAGCCCTATCATTTGAACAACCATTTCCAGAGGCTGGGTGGGAAAGCGGTTCCTTCAATTCGCACCTGTATGCAACTGCTTAGAAATGTTTACCCTCTGACTGATATATATATAACTTTTCACCTGTAATATGATACAACGACCATCCATTGGCGTTACTTTTCTTAGCCAATCTTGCCAATCTTCCTTAAAAGCCATATCTGTAACTTAGAAGGTTTCGAATCGAAATTCTTGATTTACTCTGATCACATTGCGCAGTTTCTCAAGCCCTTTGATCAATGTACCCCTTGTTAAGTTTTTCACACATCATATTGCCTCTAAATACCATATGATACCCATATTGTCCTTTGTAAATTACATGTAACATATCTTTACAAAACTTTTTTTGTTTTAGCCCCGTGTGCGCCCTTTCGTTTTGTAATGCTGTTTACACTACGAGCGCAGGTTGGGCTCGTCTTACATGTCCTCACGGCATCTATGAAATTTGTATATAAATCACCTTTATACAGAATTGTGCTAATAGCAACAAGCTCTTTCATCAATTTTTATGGTTCACAGCTTAAAAATTACATTGTTGCTTTCCTTTTAGCGTTATTGATAAATAAATGAAAATTGGCATTTGTTCGACCAACCATCACCAAAATTTCTTACAGCTGCATCTGTGGCATAGAAGGCTTTTCGAACTTGTGAAACTATACTCTTATCACTTCTCCAGCTTAGTGATCAATCTAACTTGTGTCACCTAGAAGTTTTCCAATCACACACTTCCAGCCAGAAGTCACATAGAATGTTTTAAAGCATCTTCCTTCTTTCTTTATAATCTTGCACAAAGGTACTGATTTCACACTTTTTTGTGCTCTCATGTTACTTGATAAATGCATTACCTGTTATTCTGATATTTGCATTACTTTCTTACTAAATTGGATGCTTTTTTGTATTGGTCACAACTAACTCTGCTTTGCTATTTCATATCCTGTCTTTATAAAAAAGCTGCATGGTTGCTAAAGTTTCGCATATCAGTATATTATATTAAGGGAATGCTACAGAAAAGAATTTAGTTAATAGAAAATTTTAAATCTTCTAAAATTATCCTTTGGGGGTGGGGAGGGTATATGTGGCTTTTGAAACTTTTTAATATTTTTTTTTTTTGTAGAATCATGATTACCTTCTTGGCTTAGCTGTGATTAATGTCGTGATTATTGTCGTATTACCATGGTTATTGAATCTCTTTAATACTTTTGTAACAATCATTTGCTTCCTGATTTAAAAAGTAATGTGATTTAATACACATAAGTCCATTTATTATTGCTGCAATTTCAATCAATTAAACGAATTATGGTATTAAAAATTATTTGTAACCATTTTTTCATTGCTTATTTAAGTTTAGCAAAATTAATATGCTTACACATAGCAATCTGAAATTCGTCAGCGAATGCCAACGTATTTTATTTTTTTTACGTGGAATTTTCTCTTTATCAAACTATTATATTTAGCAAAACAAATAGTATAAGGAAAGGCTAATTTAATGGCTGAGTTACACACCATTAATAATACAAAATGACCAAGCTATTTGCGCTAGTCATCAATTTTTAAGATGAAGTTAATTTTATTTATTTTGAAGTTACTTTTTATTTGATTATTAATTATTTGCTGTGCATACCACTCTCTGAATTTTCTGTCTTAAAGTTACATATTTATCGTCTTGCCCTTATTAAGGAATAGGAGGTAATGTACACTATGTCAAAATATATCTAAGAAGTGTAAAAAGAGTTCTAAATCTCCAATGACGTTTCCCACTAGACGTTGTAGGTTTCGAGTTAAATTTCATAGCATGATTTCAACAAAAATCACGTTTATTCACGTTTTCCGTCATAAAAAACATCACACAGGAAACAAATCTATTCACATCGTTTAAGCATGTGACTGCATGTGACCCATACCACCAATAACATTGCTTTGACTTGCCCTGAATTTTGCAGCAACTTTAAATCACTTTTAATACTTACAAACTGCTACATACCATGGAAATTTAACAATAATTGTTTTCCCAAAATGCTTGTAAAAACATTTACATTACTATTATGCGTGATCATTACTATTTACCATTTCTTAAAAATCCGGTAAACGTTTGCTTTTCCCATGGTACAATGACAGGAAATATTACATAATAGACCATTGTTCTAAGGCATCTATTTACCCCTGTTCCATAACATTATCCATGCCCAATGGCATCTGTTTATTTATCAGCTCAAGATCTACTATTTTTACATTTTTCTATTTGATCTGCCTTACAAACTTTATCTTTATTTTGCACATGTATTTATGTGTTTTGGCTTATTGGTGTTAAATTAAATATCATTAATTAACCTCAGAGTGAAGCATAACCCAATGAAACACATAATTCTGCTAATATCAGCCAAATAAAATCTATCAAACTTTAGAATCGAAAAATTACTTGAACCACTATTTATAATTTTTTGTTGTTTTTTAAAAGCTGAAATATTGAACAAAATCAATTGAAGAATAGGAGATAGGAGATACATAAATATTAAGTATTATTTAGGCTCACTTTGAAAAACGCCACTAGAATAGAAGAGTCCCGTGTCAATATCCTTTAAGTTAATAGCCACTAGAATATAATATATATAACACTATCGAATATTATTTAGGTTCTCTATGAAATAATTAAATAGTCCCTAGAACAGCAGATATTTAACTGACTAAACTTATATAGGTCCACTTTGAACTAAGTCAATAGCCAGTAGAATATAATATACCTAATAGACTGAGCTCACTTCCTTCTGTCAATAGTCACTAAAATAAAATAGCCGCTAGAATCGAATATATTCAGTATTATCCAGGTTCATTTCTAATTAAGGTAACAGCCACTAGAATAGGAGATATATAACAGATTAAGTATTATTTAGGCTCACTTTGAATGAAGCCACTAGAATAGAAGAGTCCCATGTCAATAGCCTTTAAGTTAATAGCCATTAGAATAGAAGATATTTATCCCGACCAAGTATTATATATGTTCATTTTGAAATAAGTAAATAGACTCTGGAATAACAGATATTTAACTGATTAAACTTTATTTAGATTCCCTTTGAACTAAGTCAATAGCCAGTAAAATAGAGTTACCAAATAGACTGAGTATTATTCAGGCTCTCTTCCAACTAAGTCAATAGCCATTAGCATAAAATAGCCACTAGAATCTAATAGCCTCAGTACTATTCAGGTTCACTTCTAATTAAGGTAACAGCCACTAGAACATATGATATACAACAGATTAAGTATTATTTAGGTTCACTTTGAAAAGAGCCTCTTGAATAAGAGTCCCGTGTGTCTTTAAGTTAATAGCCATTGGAATAGAAGATACCTAATAGACTGAACATTATCCAGATTCACTAAGTCAATAGCCACTATAATATAATATATATAACAGAGTAAGTATTATTTAGATTCACTTTGAAATAAGCCAATAGAAATTAGAATAGAAGATTATAACAGACTAAGTATTATTTAGGTTCACTTTGAAAGAGTCAATAGCCACTAGAATAACAGATATTTAATATATTAAACTTTATATAGGTTCACATAGAATTAAGTCAATAACCAATAGAACAGTAGAATTAGCATTATTCAGATTGCAGGCTTACTGCATTACACATATTATTTGCCATTACAATTTTGATTAATCTTATATTTAAATTATTTTTTATTTTTTTTTCGGACCGAAAATTACACCTACCATTTGTGTGATTATGGTAATGGTAATTATGGTAATAAAGAAATATACAGCCTTAATTTTTTTATTACTATCCATAGTATTTTAATTTTAGCAATGGACGAAATATTTCCGGTTTATTACTCTATCAAGTGTGTGATGGGGAAATTAGGCTCTGCGTTTATGATTCAACAACTCGTTCAGGTAGCTTAAATTAGAATTTCATCGAAATAAATCTGCTCCAATTTTCAATATTTCCCCCTCTCTCGACGAGATGGCAATATTAGAGGCACTCGAGGACAGGAATACGTTCGAGTTTCTTTGCGTCTCATCTCCTCAGAGTTCCACGCATTCTTGCTTCCGTTGCTGTGATGCAGTTGCCATGGAGACGATCGCGGAGGGAAGATGCTGATCACCGCATCGTTTCGGTGAACAGAAGGAGTAATTTTAGGATGATTCCGGCGATATTGGATACAAAACTAAGTTTGGGAGCGTTATTATGTGCACTTGAGATTTTTTTTTTCTTCCTACAAAAAGAGGACTTCAATGGGTTAAAAAAGCTTCGAGATTTTGTTAGAAGATAAGTTTCAAAATGTGATCCTAGTCAAAAAAAGGAAATGAAATTATTTTTTCAATGTCTCTGTTTTGTTCATTTTTCTTTGTGAAATTTTTTTTTTTTTTTTTAGTTTCAGAATGTAGTGTAGTTCTAATATAATAGTATTCATGTATTCATTTAACTTTATAATTATTAATTGGTACAAATAAATCTTTTCGTTAAGTTGGTTAGTCTTTAATATTTGTTTTATTTTTTTTTAAAGTATTCATGATTTCTTTTGCATCTGAGTAATTTTTCAATATTTATCACATAACTTAATATCATTCTTGATATGGCATGTTATAGTAAATTCAACATTAAGTAGGTACATACACATTTTAGAATTCCTTCAAGACTTCAATACAATCAGAAAAATTCCCAAAAGATTTCGGAAGGGGAAACTACAGATTTAGTCTACACTTTTATCATGACAACTGTCTTGTCTAATTTCACTAATATGAATCCAAATGAGCTAAGAACCGAGGCGTAGCAGGTTTTATCTGACATAAGGTATAAATAATCTCATATACTTAATTTCTTTCATTTGTTTATTTCTATCACATTTTATTTCTTTCATTTCATAAGGTATTTTTTACTTCATCATTTTATATCATTTCATTCATATTTTTTATTAATTTCATTCATGTTTTTTATTTCATTTTCATTCATTTTTTTTTATTTCATTTCGTTCACATTTTTTATTTCATTTCATTCACATTTTGTTATTTCATTTCTTTCCCATTTTGTGTTGTTGTCTTTTCCCACTTGGTTGACAGCAAACATCTAGACCAAGACCAAGAAGCCGTATTTCACATTTTCCGTACTCACGTTTTGTTTATTTCATTTTGTTTTTTACACTTCATTTATATTTTTTACTTCATTTTAATTCATATTTTGTTATTTCATTTCATTCCCATTTTGTTATTTATTCTTTTCCCACTTTAAATACAGCAATTATTAGACCAATTAGTATAAAAATTAATAGCCGTATTTCACATTTTCCGTACTCACGTTTTTGTTTATTTCATTTTGTTTTTACACTTCATTTATTTTTTTACTTCATTTAATTCATATTTTGTTATTTCATTTCATTCCCATTTTGTGTTGTTTTCTTTTCCCACTTGGTTGACAGCAAACATCTAGACCAAGACCACAGAAGCCGTATTTCACATTTTCCGTACTCACGTTTTGTTTATTTCATTTTGTTTTTTACTTCATTTATATTTTTATACTTCATTTAATTCAATTTTGATAAAATTTCATTTCATTCCCTTTTGTGTTAATCATTAACATCTCAAACCTGACAACAAATTCACATTTTAGATATTTTGTTTATTTCATTTTGTTTTTTACACTTCATTTATATTTTGTTACTTCATTTACTTCATATTTGGTTATTTCATTTCATTTCATTCTATTTTGTTTATTTCATTTCATTCACATTTGTTATTTTTTATTCACATTATAATTTAATTTCTTTTATTTTGTATATTTTTAAATTAACGTCATTTATTTGATCTAGTTAAGATGCTCGATTATATTTTTTCTGGCTGTGGACAGAAGATGTATAGAGGTGTTATTTTTTAATTATTTGCGGCCACTATTTTAGATATTACTATAACTCCGCGGGCTACTAGCATATAAAATTATATATGCCTAATCATTAGATTTCAAAGACAACAAACTCAAATAGATATTTTACTTTTTAGCTGAGTGAAAAATAAAATGAACATGAGTTATTATTTTTTGTCTTTACTATTATTCTTACATGAAAACATAGATAATATAATAATAATTACTAAACGAAGTAAATACATTAAATATAAAAGGAATATATAAACAAAAAACGATATAAAAAATACATAAACTTTATAAAAACTTAAAATCACTGAAAAAATGATATCATTTATAAAAATATTTATTTTACTGGGCAAATTTTTGCTTTCTCCAGGAAATTAAGAAAAAATTATTTCTTGAATTAATACTATTTAATCAAATGAAATCATATTTGTTCTTTTATATAACATGAGTTTATGAGTTTAACCACATATTTAACCACATAAAAAAAAAATATACGAATTGGTTAAAATTCTTTAAAATAATAAATTTTTCTCATAATTTCGACAGTTAATTTTTGAATAAATGGATGCACCAAAACGTATTTTTTTTTTAACAATAGTTTTTACTTTGGCCATTATTTTATTTTGTTCTAAGGCAGCTGGCAGAATTAGACAGTTGTCTTGGATGCCTTAAGGCAACTCATAAACGTAAACTCACTTAGCACTAAACGAGGCAATAGCTTGAAGATATTCTCGGAAGTAATAATTTTAAAATCAAAGTGATTTTAAACGGTTAAAAGTGGATTCCGAACCAGTACAAATTTTTGCATAAATGGCTCGAACACAAACGTATTACCAATACAGAGGTTTGCAACACGGCCATTTTGGCCCATTATAAAATAAATATATTTTTAAAAGTGTCATAAATCTCACTAAGGGCCGGAAAAATAATTCAAGGCATGCGACCGCGGGTTGGCCACCCCTATCTAAGAAATCACTTTGTCATTATAAATATCTCCTCACATAAATTGATCCTTTTTTCTGTTTTTAAAACATATTACATTATTATATATAATATAAATCATAAAATTTTAGAGTACTGTAGAAAACCTATAATTTAGTTTAAAGCCATCTTTCAAAACCTAATTTTAAATAAAAAAATATGCCTTAAATCTGATGCTACCGTGTCCGAGGACAAACATGGAGAAGCTTCGATTGATAAAGATGGCAGACCCTTTTTTTTTTTTGCACACTTCGATAACAGCCATTTTAAAGGCCATTAAGTAACGATTTATTGAGACTGCCTTCCCCATGCTGAGGCTAATGCTTGTTTTCCGTTTCTTTCTGCCATCGGATCGATTTCGGTGCCATTAACGGCCATCATTCATCACTCTATCGATTCCTCCAAGTCTTTGACGACCTTTGCTACATGGAGCGAAAATGTGGAAGTGGTTATAAATTTTACACTATTGAAGCAGTCTGTCTAAGCACCAGGATTACAAGTAGAGATAGCGTAATTTAGACAACTTGGAATCACATAGAAGTGATTCACTCATTTTCAATGAAATTGCTATGCAACATACCATGAACAAAAATTGAAAACTAATCTTCTTGCACTCTTATAAGTCATCATTTAGAGCTATCATAATATAAAGCATCCTCATCTACAATGGTCATGTACATAGCAAATATCTTTGGTATTCAAATGGCCTATTTACATATGTGTACAAAAAGGATACATCTAGTAAACTTGAAGGAAATGCTTCTCTCATCTTTACATCTAGTCTAATCTTCTTGCACTCTTGCTAGGCATTATTTAGAGCCACCATTGTAGAGCACCATCATATATAAAGTCATGATTCAAATATCTTTTTTCAAATGGAATTTACATATGTGTACTATAAGGATACACCTAGACGACTTGAAATCCATGAAATGCGTCCCCTCAATCAGAGAAATTACTGTGGAACATGCAGTTGAAAACTAATCTTCTTGCTCACTACTTATCATTTAGACATCATTGAGAACCATTATACTGCAAATACCTGAAGGATCATCTGCAATGACTTTTTCATACTGTGGAACATGCCATCAACAAAAATTGAAAACTAAACTTCTTGTACTCTTGCTTGGTATTATTTACAGCCACCATATGTAGAGCATCATCATCTACAATGAGAAGCAAATATCTCTGTAATTCAAATGGCCCATTTAAATATGTGTAAAAGTAATGGAAGGATATATTTAGTCAACTTGAAATCACATTGAAATGATTCTCATTTTTCAATGAAGTTATACTATGTAGCATGTCATAAATAAGAATTGAAAACTA
This sequence comes from Caerostris extrusa, assembly GCA_021605095.1. NCBI lineage: Eukaryota > Metazoa > Arthropoda > Arachnida > Araneae > Araneidae > Caerostris > Caerostris extrusa. The sequence goes on from BPLR01002417.1 coordinate 11,294, forward strand.
ATCTTCTTGCACTCTTGCTGACATCATTGAGAAACATTATACTGCAAATCACCATCATCTGCAATGACCATGTATGAAGCAAGTATCTCTGTAATTGAAATGATCTATTTAGATATGTATAGAAGTAAAGGGAAAGATACGACCAGAACTTGAAATCACATTGAAATGTTTCCCTCATGAAACAGGTCACAAACTAATTATCTTGTATTAAAATAAATTCTTACTTAAAATTTTAAAACCTTATCTTCTCATTTTCTTAAAACTAATCCTTTCATACTAATTGTCATCTTTTTAGAGCACCATCATTTATGACATCATGCCGAATCACCATCCCGTAATCCTCCACCATGACCATGTCGAAGCAAATATTTCTATGTCATGCAAAAAATATATTTAGAATGTACAAGTAGGAATAGGGTACACAATGAAGGTTGAAATTACATAGCTATGCTTCACTTTTTTACAATGAAATTATTGTCATGGAACATGTCATCGACAAGAATTGAAAGCTAATCTTCTTGCCCTCTTGATAGGCATAATTTACAGCCACCATATTCTAGAGCACAATCATTTACAATGATCATATAAGAAACAAATATTTCAGTGATTCAAATGCCCATTTATAAATGTGTACAATTAGTGGAAGGATATACCCACCTAGACGACTTGAAATCACAGAGAAAATTGAAAATTAATTTTCTTGCATTAAAATAATTACTTAAAACTTAAAAAATTACTCCTTTTTGTTTTTAAAACTAAACTTTTCCTTAATTATCATCCTTGTAGATTATCAAAATGATAATGTATACCTTTAAAACACTAACATCCACTTTCGTGTAGACAAATGTTTCAATGCCATTCAAATGGTTTATTTAGAATGTAAAAAAGGGATAAATCACCTAAACGATTTGGAATCACATGTCTTCACTCGTTTTCCAATGATTTTGAGAAACATCCATCAACAAGATTTTTTTAATCGTCTTGAATACTATTGATGAAAACTGTTTAAGAGCCTCATGATTAACACTATCATTCACAAACTGAAGCAAATGTAGTCAATTGGGTATTTTTAAAATGTACAAGTAAATAGGATACAATTAAACGATATTTATTTTACAGAGTCAGTAGAATAATAACAGGTTAGCGTATTTTTGCTATGGAGTTATGATCTGTTTCAAGACCATATTATCAAACAACTAAGGGAGTAGGGTCATTTAGAAATAAAACAGTACAGAGTTGGTGATGGATCAAGATGCTTCATTTCAGACACAAGCGCAGAAGTAGTAGGATGGATGATTCTACGATCGTTAAGTTAGCCGATATACTTGTGTTACACGAGTTTGAGGGGGTGTAATAAAAAGAGATACTTGTTAGCACAAACTATATATCCATATGTTGTGCATGATTAATCTATTTCAGGAGCAACATTCGTAACTACTTAGATGTCATATCTGGAAAACAATGGACGGTGGGTGTGGTCAATTGGCTTGGATCTGTCATGGAACTATCATGTCTAGATACTTCGTATGAGGATTATTAAAGTACTAGTGGTTGATATCCCTGTTGATAGAAGTAGAGGATGTTCGATCGCCACTGTACGCATTGTAGTGGCTATCATAAAGTAGACATTCCCAATCTGACACAGTGATAATAGGATGTATTAATTATACGAAAAAGGAACAAGAGGCTCTCGGGACTGTAAAGTGCAATGGGTAAACAGCATAGCGATTTTACATAGAATGATGTGGTGTACATTAATCACAGTAGTAATAGGACAAAAGTCTCTGTTTCGGAGTACCGAGGGCCGAATTCCATAAAAGTAAAAATTTCCATAATTCGTGCCAGTTCCACAATTGAGATCTTTGACTGAAGTCGAAAGAGTCCATGCTCTCTATAAATACCTATGTAAAATGTCTCTGCGGCCAATGGCGAGGGAGGAAGGCGTTGAGTTGCGATCGCAGGTTTGTTTGTAAACAACAGTTGCTTTGCTATAGAGTTGAACTAATATTTAGAAATTTTCAGGAAATGAAACTGGTTGGCCCAGGGTTAAAAGGTCAGCAAGTCGTCTGTACTAGAAGTTATGGGAGAGGACTTGTTTCATTAACGAGCAATATAGACTCTGGACATGAAGGGATCTGTGCTAGGTATGGTAAAGACAAATGCAAGTCTTAGTACGTGAATTATCGTACCCCATCCAGGAAGTTTCGCTATTGCAATTGGGAGATTCTGAGTGGAGAATGTGTGCATGTGTAGATCCCCTTTATTGCTGTGGTTCATGTTAATGTTTTGTCGTCCTTTTTCTAGAAGATTGTAAATCTACTTTGGCCTGACTCGTGACACAATGTAAATGATAAGAGTTAAGACGTAAATTTACGCGGACTGTCAGAAAGCTATAGAAAAATAAAGTTATTGCTATCAGAGGAAAAGAGAGAAAAAGAAATAGATAAAACTTGTATTTTTCTCGCTATGACTCTGATTACATTATTAAAATATGTTTCATGTTTTCTTTTATTAGAAATGCAAATGCAAGACAATTATTCTCGAATCTCCCCACGGAGTATAGTAATCCATTTATAAAGATTAACCTATGATATGGAAGTTATCAATATATAAATGTATTTCGAGGATCAATGCTGTACTAAGACAAACGCTCAACATTGAGAAAAAAAAGAGGTATCAAAGTTAATTTTGCCAGCTAAAAGACTTAGATAAAATATTCTTTTTGACAAATATAATTTAAATATTTTTTAAATAAACACGTAATAATTAAAAAACTAATGAAATGCGAAAAATAATAAAGAACTATATGCAAATACAATTTTTTTTTTTTTTCATTTTGAAATTAAAAAATGAAGGAGATTGTTTTAATTTTATCAAACACTTTTTATATTAACATATATATATGATAAAAATAAGAGAACACGTTTTTTTTTTTACAATTTCATTTAACACATTCATTAAAGAAATATTTATTTATTTATTTTTAAAAATATATTTAATATGTAATTTAAAGTATGTCATATAAATTCTCACAAGACCTAATGCAAAAAAGAAACAGCTTCAGTTTTAATTAAAAATATAGTGAATAACTTTTATTTTGTAATTTTTTTCATTCGTTTGTTTAATCTTATTGATTATAAATATACAAATACAAAAGTGTGACATTCATAGCTTTGCAAAATATTTTTTTTTTTGTGTTCGTTTTTTTAATCATCTTTTTAAATACATCAACTAGAATTACAATAAAAAAGAAAAACACAATTTAAATACTTTATTTTCATCGAAAGTATAATAAGATTCACAATAAACATCTCAAAACAAAGTTGATTCTTTTAATAGTTACTAAAACTGCTCTATAGATGTAAAAAATGAAAAACAAAATAATGAAAGAGCACTAGTTGAAAATTTATTTTCCTATCTAAATAAAATATTTATTTCTCAAGAGAATTTATTGGAAAAGACTTTCCATTTTTTTCATTTAATATATTTATTTAATTTTTTATTTTTGTTTCAATTCTGTAGCAATCATTTAATTAAACACTTTAAAAACAGTCTAAGAATTTATCCTGTGCATGTATACAATCATTTGAACATTTTCATCCTATTTATTTATTTATTTTTTACGTTTCGATATCAAAATAACCTTTTAAGTAAAAATTTTTACATAAAGTTTTATCAGTGTTTATTATTATAAAACGTAAAAAAGAGTGGCCTAGATAATGTAGAATGTATGGGTTGTAAATTTGGATTTGTTTAAAAAAGAGTAATTTATTATATATCACGTGAATTAATTTTAGGATTACTGTTTAAAGAAATTTTTCATTCATTTTCCGGAGTGTTAATATTTCGGGAATAATTACATTCACTTAGGATGCTGTTGACACTGCTTCAGCAAGATTAGATGGCGGTTATGGTATTTTTTATTGCCATGCATATCATTGGCATTATTTTAGGAATGACCTATAAACTCCTACTGATACTTTGGCAACTTATCAGAAAAAACTACTTTTGATGTATTAACGCTATTCTCCATGGAAAGAAAGATAAACATTCTTTCCAGTAGAATTTTAGAAGTCGAGAACACAAGGGCGGGGTAAAGTTCCACATTTCTCCTAGTCGTGGAGCAGTGGCAAAAGTTTAGTGAGCCCCAACCTTCAAAAGACACTTGTATAAAGTTGACAGCTGTTGCACTATTAGTATGTGGAGTTATAGCATTTTTAGTGAAGCAACTTTTGTTAGTTTGAATAAAAATGGATAAAAAAGGAATTTGTGTTAATAAAGCATTGCTTTTTGGCGAAAAAAATACTATTGAAGCCAAGGTTTGGCTTTGATAAACATTATTCGAACTTTGCTCCAGGAAAATCAACCGTAGAGAAGTGGTTTGCTAAATTTAAACGAGGCGAAATGAGCACGCAGGACGATGCACGCCCCAAAGAGGCTGTTACAGAAGAAAACATCAAAATAGGCCACAAAATATTTCTGATAAACCGTAAAGTGAAGTTGATTGAGATAGCTGAGACCCTAAAAATATCAAAGGAACGTGTTGGACATATCGTGAATGAATATTTGGATATGCGAAAGCTCTGTTCAAAGTGGGTGCCGCGCGAGCTCACAATCGACCTAAAAACAACAACGAACGGATGATTCTAAGCAGTGTTTGGACCTGTTCAATCGTAATAAACCTCGAATTTTTCCGTCGATATGTGACAACGGATGAAACATGGCTCCATCATTTCACACCGGAGTCCAATCGACAGTCAGCCGAGTGGACCGCACGTGACGAACACTAAAATGCTATAACTCACATACTAATAGTGCAACAGCGTCAAATTCTATACACATGTCTTTTGAAGGTTAGCTTTCAACTAAAAATCATATGACTAATAATTAGAGCGTCATCTATATGTCATCCTATGAATTTTAAGCACACCTATTATGTAGAGATACTCAGATTCAAATCCGCTAGCGGTTAGGTTACATTCATTCACCAGGTCATTAAAGACAATAGAATGGTATGGCTAGAATAGTACACTAGAAGTTATGTATTCTGATAGATGGATTTTCATAAAGTGGATTTTTTAAAAGGTATGAATGACTTTTAATATATGCTACAGTGCACAAAAAGTAAGAAAAATTAGTTGTTTTTAAAAAAACTTTTTTTTTATTCTTCCAAATTTATTTCATCGCCTTCAAAGAAATCCCTCCGGATACAATGCAATTTTATGCCAACTTTTTTTTCAAATCCTCAATGCATGTTAAAATGTCGCCAGCAGGGGATGTCCTTCGGAAGCGAGCGGAAATTCACGCCGAATCTCTTCAATCTACACAAAACGGTGTCCCCGGAGTGGTCTTTTGTTGTGGAAATAGCCAGAAGTCGCACGGTATGAATACGGTGGTTGTGGACAGATATTGGTTTGAAGAAAAAGTCACGAAGAATCACCCTGAGCTGGCGCATTCAGTGCGTTTTCGGTACCAATCGAGAGGTGATGCGTTTGAGGCCCAAAATAGAATTGACCGATCCCGAAATTCCAAATATCTAATTAAGGAAGGTCTCTAATTGTAAATAGACGGTTTGCAAGCACCAAATCTTTTAACTGTTTGGACGGGAGATCGGTTTCTCGTCGGTTGAAATTGAGTGGTCGACCAGAGGGCTCTTCGTCTTCAACACGTTCTCTGCCTTCTTTGGAACTGTTTTTATCATTTATAAAATTCTTTCGATATAAGAATGCTCTCCGAATGCCTTCTGCGGACATTCCTCTTTTGCGTTTCCGCAAAACAAAATTTAATTTTTTGGTGAATGAATTCATACATTTCAAAAATCATCGGAATCTTTCAGCGTCCTCACAAAGCTGCTTTCTGCATTCCCAAACACTAAAAAGAATATTTTGTCAAATTTCACAGCCGATGTCAAGGACAATGACAAACAACCTAAAAAAAAAAGAAATTCCTTAAGATCCAGGGAATTTTATTAAAAAATTGGTCTTACCTTTTTGGACACAGTAGTATGTTAGTGTTATTTCCAAATATTAAATTTTTATTAAGATTTTAATGCTTGTATTTATAAAAATAGAAAAATAATATGTTTTTTTTTGTTAAAATAGGTTAAACAGTATTTTTTATTTAATGCAGAAATCATTTTGAATGTATTATATTTGAATTTATAGTAGGAAGATTACTTTTTGAATCATAACATGATTCACTAGAATTCTGGTTGGGGTGATTCCTTTTGTGAAATCTTTTTTCAGAATATATATCAAGCAGTGTTTAAAATGTGGTAAATTTAGAAAACAAATATATTTATTCAGTTGGATACACATTCATGGAATATCATCATCTAATCTACTCGGGTTTAAAAGTAGCCCTGTTAGGAAATAATGGAGTTAAGATTAACTGGACTAACGAGCTACACTAAATGGAATCGCCCATATACACTTTCTGGATAGTTATGAATGTAATTAGCGACCATTAGTAGGACTGAGGCCAGGGATGGGCAAACTTTTCGGTGGAGGGCCAAAATCAAAAAAAAAAAAAAAAAAAAAAATTTTGGCGGGCCAAAATAAATTTTCTAAAATTTTAAAAACAATATTCAAGCATTACAATTTAAATATGTTAATGAGATGAATAAAATTGCAATTTCCTTTTTAAAATATCTTATATTGAGGTTCAAGTGAGATGTACTGATTCTAAGGAACGAGGCTAAATGCTCATCTGTCAGTCACTTCTGAAATAGTTCTTTCTAAAGTTCATAGTTTAAAACATTTTTTCATATATATATAAGATGAAGTAAATGTAGATCTGATCTTCTGGTCGTGAAATATGAAATTTGGGAAACTTACTTTAGATAATGATTTGTAGAACTTGTTTGGCATATTTAGCTTGGCTTAGGCAAATTTAGCTTTTGACATATTTAGCTACTTTGGTTTGCTATTTCCGTCGATTTATGTTTTGTGAAATAAAAATAGAGAAATTTAAATATCATCAGTCCTTTGAAAAGAATATTATAAATAAATATTTTAATTAAAGTAGAAAAAGATAGATGGGATTTATAATATATAAATATATATTTCTTTTAATTTTCCTCTTACAGGCAGAATTAAAATTCGATCCACGGGCCGGATAGAATCTTCCGACTCGCCGGAGTTGGCCCGCGGGCTGTAGTTTGTCCATCCCTGGGGCTGGGCAAAGCTTTTGAGGAGAAAGAGGTCCTTATGTTGTGGTACTATAAAGGAAATGATGTTATGGCTTAGGCAATATATCTCATCTAGATGGCTGAAAATGCAAAATGATGGCAGAAATGCATCTCTCAAATGCAAAATGAAAGGCGGCTAATTAAGGTTTTCAGGTAGAAACTCTTATATTCAGCAAATGTCTCACAAGTAAAAGATAATTTAATTGGTTTTCATCTGTATTGCGTCAAACTAGTAATACCTCTAAGAGATACAATAAAAAATGCTTGTTTACCGTTTTTATAAACATTTTTCACTATCAATCTTCATTTACACAGAGCTTTGCGAAGAGAAAATTAGTGCTTGTGTTAAGACCTTTACGAAGATCATCTTTATCATGAAAAAGTTTTCCTTCATAAAAGCAAATGCTAACAAATAGAAGTGACTCCAGAATATTTGAAGAAACTTGATGAATATTTATTATTCCATAAATACAGAAAAGTCATGGCGTTGACTTCTTTTTTCTTGTGAAGTCATTTAAAGACATTTTCTGTATGTGAGTTTGCTGTCTGAAAGCCTTTAGGCATCTAGACGAGACATAACATTATTTTTACGGCCTGATGACCCATGGGTTAGCTCCCTTTGCCTTTAGTATCACAGACTTCAGGTTCGAATAATGGCGGTGGCATGGATGGTTTGTGAGTGTGGTCTGGAATCTAAGTTCAACTGTACGTCCCTGTCTAATTAGCCTAAAGTGTGCACAAAAATGGCCGTAGAACGACAAAACAAACCAAATCATAACATTATTTCCTTTATAGTAAGATATAAGATTTTGAATGACAGTCGGTCTTCTTCTCACAGGTTCGCACAATATTTTAACAAATATCAGTGGCATACCAGCCAAGCTCACCGACAGGCTTTTGTAAAGAAAAGTTACCTCCTCCGAATTTAAGTTTTGTATGGGAAAATCTAGAAAAGTCCAAATAGGCAGCCTGATTATTAATGAGAAACAAGTTGTTAAAATCACCATCGAGTCTGGTTGTTTCTAAAAGCAGTAACTGTAACGGCACCTTCATGTTGTTAACGAAACTCAGCCTATCTCCAAAAGAATGTTATTAAAAGGTTACGATGCCCTTCGATTTGAAGAAAAATTATTTATCAATAAAGATGGATTTTAATCGTATACTATAATTTCATGTTGCAGAATGCCGAGCAATCTTCCGATCGGTTCAAGTATTACGTTGTAACGTCTTGGCCTATATTAGACCTATAACGGCTTCAAGAAGAGGGCCACTTTCAAAGTTCATGGGAACATTCCTTAACTTTTATAAGCACTATATGTATATATACAATATATATATATATATACATATAGTACTGGGGGTAATATAGGAAAGAACGAAAATAAAAATTTTATCGGGCTGTAAGTGCACTGCTGTTGAGATTTTTCAGAGTTTTCCAGTCTACGTCGATCTAATATTCTGGTCTGCGGGCAGACCCACTATCAAAACGGCGTGATGCACGAAACCACAAGAAGCTCCGGTTTTTGAAATACAGGCGGAAACTGTGACTTATTCAGTCACTTCAGAGAAAAAAAAGAAAACTAATTTTTATGGTCGATTTGTTGCAGAACTCTTCTTATTCAAAATCCTCTAAGAAAATCCAGTCAAGAAGGGTGGGGTCAGCTTCCCTCACCACTCATTGCAGTAGACATTTCTCTGCTTTTCGTTAATCCCTCAATCACTATGTAACAACTCATTGTGTATTCCATATTTATCTGTAACAATGAACTATGCGATTGTTGTGCGACTGACCTTCGCAAATTTAAGGAATTATTACACACTGAATATCTGCTATCAGATTTCAGTGACAGGATGCACCATTAGTACAAACAATAATTGCATGCAACCCACAATATTGCTTGTCTTCCGTCAAATTTGAGTGAAGTGATGTAGCTACTATGTACTTGTAAAAAAAAACATACACTTTTCTCTCCCTGTGAAATGTCAAATCTCTGAGAAAAATGCTGCAAAAATTCTTGCATTTCCCAGCATCTGGTGAAAAACCATTTTTAACAAGGACAAAGAGTGAAAATTTATTTTTGTGCGTCAAAAGCCATTAAACAAAAAAAAGAAAGTTTCAAAATTTTACATTACAGTTTAAGATTTTAAATTCCAATGACGCCATTTTAACACAAATGAGATCCGAAGATTAAAAATTATTTTTACATTTAAGGCATTAAACTAAACTTAATTTCTGTCCCTTCTCATAAACCCATTCTCTGAATCATCCCGAGCATCTTTATAATTTCAACATTCCATACATTTTTACATCTCTGCTTTAAACTGGCGAGAAAAAGGCCCTTCTCCAAAAGCATGGATCCATCCATCTTTTGTGCGTGCCACGAAGCATTGATTCTCATTACAGCGATGACAATCCGATGCGGCCATTTTTTCACGCTTTCCCGCCGAATATGGCGGGCCTTCATCCCATTATGCGCGGATTAGGCCCGGGTCCTCTAATGGTCCTGGCTCCAAATCCCTCTTTGCGGAAGACAGATGGCGATTTTTTGCTCGCGGGGACGTCCGGGCCCATTCTTTCCGAGGGATGTAATTGCTTTCCAGAGTTTGCATGGGGGACGGAGGGGGGAGATCGGATTATTAGGTTACGGTTATCGGATGTCCAGGGGGAATTAGAATTTGATTCGTTGTTCGGATTTTATTGGGATTATAAATTATTCAGGCTTTGCAAAAGAAATTATTGGATCATCAAATAGACCAAATAATTAAATACATATATATATGTATCGATCAAACAATTTTTGTCGATAAACAATTATCGATCAACCAATTTTTGTCGATAATCAATTATCGATCAACAATAAATTGCCTTATAAAATTATGTATACATATATAATATACAATAGTCCTGAATACAAAATAATATATCATCATTTTATCACTAATTACCTAATATCTATCTATCTATCTATATATATATATATATATCGATCAATCAATTATCGATTAACAATAATATATATATATATATATATATATATTACGTATTATATTACTGAATACAAAATATTACATCATCCGTTTAATATTATTCCATTAATTACCCATCGTACCTATATATATATATGTTTTATTTATTTATGTATATATACCGATCAATCAATTATTATCTATAATCAATTATCGATCATCAATACTCTGGTCTTTTATAAAAATATATATACGCATATATATAATATTTCTAAATACAATATGTTATATCATTCGTTTCCCGTTTTCCCATTAATTAACCCTCATGCCTACACATATATATACACATACTGATCAATCAGTTATTATCAATAACCATTTATTGATTATCAGTAGACTGGTCATTTATAAGAATATTATATATATGCATAGATATTGTATGTATATATAAATATATATATGTAACATCTGTCGTCTCGAAATTTGCCAGTAGGCCGAATGGCTTGGTCTACCATGGAACTGTTGCACCAATCAAAAAAAAAATCCTCCAACCTGTTCATCAAAGTGTTTCAACTCAACCACACCCAGTTACAATTGGGTTGCCCAAGATACGCTAACTAAAATATGGTGATTTTGTCAGGTTGAATTATTAGAAAACACCTATATATTTAGAAAATATATTTTTATATATATTTGGAAAACATATTTATATATATATAATTAGAAAACATATATTTATATATTTAGAAAGCAACTATGATTCTGATGCCTGCTGATATGTTTTATGCAGTCAAATTTAAAAAAAAATTTTTGTGTGTCCTCTTCTATAAAGTGTAGCTTGTTATGCTATATTTTGTTTCAATGTTGATATGTATTTTACCATATAGAAGGTAGACAATCACTGTGCCATTATCAGTGTGTCTGCGTGAGACTCCAAAGAAAAGCCAATTTCCAAGACAGCAAAGGTCCGATTTATTTATATCATTTTAAAATGATTTTTAAAACTGCAACATACACCCATTTTTGTGACTAAATCCTATTTACAACAAACGAATCAGTTATGGTTAAGATGGAAAGCTGAAATGAACAAGACAAAGTATAAAACCACAACACACTTACAAAAGAAAATTTTTTTTTTTTGTTATAAAGAATTTTTATAGTGGAGGTTTATAATATTTTTCCAACTGAATTTGAAAAGTCAAGATTGCTTTCTAAGTAAGGTATTTTTGGTGACAATTTCATGAATGTTTAAAGTTATCAATATTTATGACAGAAAAACATTTATTATGGAATTCATAGGCGTTTTTGAGAAAACCTTTTGGTGAATTCGTAAAAATTCTTTTTGACTTGTTGTAAGTAATATATGTGAATACTCTATCTTCCTTTTGAAAAAGTCTTCTACTATCCTTTTACTCACTAAAAAAAAAAAACTTTTTATACAGGCTATAAATATGAGCTACCTGGAGATGTCAACTTCAGGCCAACACATTTCTTCCAAATAAACATTGTTTTTTGAATGTTATCATGCATGTTTATGGACAAATAATTTATACAGAACTTTGTCTTAAATAATCTTTATATTTTCATAAATTTCTCTCCTTATAACATATTCACATGGAATTGATACCATTTTATTTCCATTGTGCAAATATGGGATGTGAAGTTAACTTTGATAAATCTATAAAGAAACATCGCTACTCTACATTGTGAGTAGGGCCTTGAAAAAGAGAACTGCAGACACTGTAATCTGTCTGCCATCTAAATAATCTTACCGCACACACACACACCAATGTATCTCTATCGTGTTGTCAAAGATGAAATTTGTAGAAGAAAATTCAAAATTTGCTGACAACTTACAGATATATGAAATGTATTAATATTTCTTATAAATTTTTTTGCCATTTAAGCTGCAAGTTGGCAAGACCGGTGGTATGAAACCCTAGTGGGCGAAAGCTAATGGATTTCTGGAAGCCCAGTTTTGCAGCAATGTCGGAATTAAATTGTTGTCATTTTAAAAAGTTGTCCAAATTGCTTTAAGAAGTGGTAGTCAGTGAGGAATAGGTTTGGTGTGTAGGAATATAATGTAGATGTTCCAACTCCAATTTCTTCAATTTTTGCCTCAGCCATTTGTGCTATGTGTAGTTTAGCATTATCATACAATAAGATAAGAGTCGATCTGGTGACCAACCGAGACTGTTTTTCTTTAAGTCTGTCATTTTGTCCAGTGTGTTTTGCTGTGATCGAGAAGCCAGATTTCATGAAATCATAATGGATCACACCTGCTCTAGACCACCAAACATTCACCATCAGCTTCTTTTGATGAATGTTATGTTTTGAAATATATTTTGGTGATTCATCCTTGTCCAACCACTGTGCTGAACGTTTTCAACTGCCATACTTTTGCTCCATTTCTCATCACAAGGGACAAGCAGTTTTTCTTTTGCATTAAAATAAGAAAAACACCAAGTAAAATATTTTTCTTACTATTCTTTTTTACTAAACAAAAACTGAGCCATATTTTCTGTTTTCAAATTTTATCAAAATCTGAAAGTCTGCAAAAAAAAAAAATGGCAACTATATTTTTAAAAATATAATGAAATGGGCCACAAAAGTTTTTGTTTTTAACCTTTACAATGTGAAACAAACAATTTTTGAAATCTCTTCGATGATTTCGAATGTAACAAAAACAGTCCGTGACATGGTTGATCAAGAAGATTCGGTATCTTTTTAATCGTGATTCTGCCACTTCGTGGATTAATTTAAATTTTGTAAAAAATAATTGATAAGTATCCTCGTTATAAAAAATGATTAGTAACTTCCTTTTCATCATCATGATCATATTTTTTTATTCTCTATCAAAGCGTTGGTTTTTGTTTATATGAGTTGCTTTTGGCTGAGGTGGTACTGACAGATTTTTAATGCATGAAATTAAGTGCCATTGTTTAATGTAGAATGTGGAGAATTGAGTGTTATTGTTTAAAATAGCATGTGGGCATTGAGTGCCATTGTTTAAAATAGAATGTAGGGAATTGTCATTGTTTAAGGTAGAATATGGATAATTAAGTGTTGTTTAAGATAGAATGGGGGAATTAAGTCATGTCATTGTTTAAGGCTGAATATGGATGCGTCATTATTTAAAAGGTAGAGAATTAAGTGTCATTGTTTAAAAGTAAACAATTGTCATTGTTTAAGTTAGAATGAGGGTGATTAAGTGTTATTGTTTAAAGTAGAATGTGGAGAATAAAGTGTCATTTTTTTAAAGGTAGAATATGGGAAATTAAGTGTCATTGTTTAAGGTAGAGTGTGAAAATTAGTATTTAAAGTAGAATATGGGGAATTAAGTTTCCTTTTAAGGTTGTCCCTATTGTAATCAAAGATTTTGAAATTTTTAATTTTGGCATGGAAATTTATTTTTGTTAAAAATTCATACTTTTTGGTGATAGAAATTTTAGTGTTTATGATATGTATTAGTTTTCATTATTGATTAATATTTATAAAGAGTGATTTCATATAATTATATATTAGTAATTTCATATATCTATAAAATGCAAAAGGAGTGGTAATAAGAAAAATTACCAATTATTTTTTTTTTTTTTAAATATGATAAAACACAAATTCTTTAAATTTTTAAACATTTAACAATACTTTTATAATGCATTGCAATTTATTACTATGCAATAAATTCTTATAAATAAACCATCTCACCGAATAACATTAATTATACAACCCCACTAACTAAATAACTAAGTATCAATTTCGTTGAGTAGGGTAAGAGACACTAAGTCTCAAAGGTTGTCAGTTGTCAATGTATAATAAAACTTTTCTTGTATAATAATATTTATGGCGGTATACAAATGCAATTTATTTTCTATTCACATTTTAGAAAATGTCTCCAATTTTCTGTAGCGTGTACTTCGCAGACGCAAGTAGAAAATATTTTGAATAACCATTCTTTTGAAAAGCTGCCGCTTTCTTGGTAGTCTGAAACAAATTTTTCATTGTAATCAAGTAACTGCACAGATGTGCATGAAAAATGGTCGTTCCATCTGAACTTAATTCACTCCAACCAACTGAACCAACTGAACTTTACCAACTGAAGTGAAATTGTTTTTAAAGTTGAAGAAGTTAATTAATATTTCAGGAGACATGAATATTATTTTAAACAAATGCACATTAACTTTGCAATTAAATTTAATTAGTTAAGCTAATATTATTGTTAAAGTATTTTTATTTTAGTTATAATAATTAGTTTATCCAGTTGAATGAATGTGATTTAGATTATTTCAGATAATTGTTTTTTTTTTTTATTAAATTGTGAATCAATTAAGAAATAAATAAATAAATAAAATAAAAAAAATAAAAATAAAAATAAAATAAATTTTTATTATTTTAGATAATATTCCATTAAACAATGGAAAATTATCGTCCGTTTTACAAATTAAAAAAAATCATAAGCATTCATTAATTCCTGACATTATTGGACTTACCATAAGGGGATTCCTGTTGGTATAAAAAGATCCCTTTGATGCCTGATGAATAGTTTAAATCTATTTTTTTGTCCTTCCATTGGAAGGGAAGTGCAGCGTGTGAACCTCGAGCATTCATTCAAAATAGTTCAAAAATTCATTCAAATGGTTTGTTGAAAATGATAAATAAAACAAACCTTCAGTATTGTTTAAATGTATTTTTTATTATCCTATTAGTAGACAGCGACATGCAGACCAAATCCAAGAACGTGTGCTTCCCATAGAGGCTTTTAGGAAAGGGAAAGCAGCTTCTGTTGGGAAGCACCCGTAAAAGGTAGAAGTCTGACTTGTCTGTGTCACTGAAGATGCTGAAGACAATGCCTTCAGGATCGACAAAAAGGGAACTACCAAGCATCTGCGTATGGAGTTTTTAAAAAACAGTGTTTACAACAAAGCTGACAGCGTATTAAACCTCCGCTCTAATGCTGACCAGCGGGGCTTCGTTGCTACTGAGTCACGAGTCGGACTAAACAACTTTTTTCGTTGTTGAAAGTACTCCTAATTTTTAGTGATAGAAATTTAATCTGTATAATACGTATTAGTTTTTATTTTTCTTAATATTTATGAAGAGATTTCATATAATTATATATTTATGATTGCATGTATCTATAAAATGCAATGATTTAAAAGAAGTTATAATAATAAGAAAAATTACCCAATTATTTTTTTTAAATTTGAAATGACACAAATGCTTTAAATTTTTTTTTAAATATACAAAGGATACATTTTATATTGCATTGCAGTTTATTATACTATGCAATAAAGTCGGACAAATAAAACATCTTACGCTGAATAATTTTAATTATACAATCACACTAACTAAATAACTAAATATCAATTCTGTTAAGTAGTGTAAGAGACACAAAGTCTCAAAGGTTGTCAGTTGTCCTGTGTAATAAAACTTTTCTTGCATAATAATATTTATGGTGTTACACAAATGCAATTTATTTTCTATTCACATTTTAGAAAATGTCTCAATTTTCTGTAGCGTATCACTACTCTCGCAGATGCAGAGAAAATATTTTCAATAACCATTCTTTTGAAAAGCTGCCGCTTTCTTTGGTAGTCTGAAACACATTTTCATTGTGATTGAGTAACTGCACAGATGTGTCTGAAAAATGGTCTTTTCTGCTGAACTTAATCCCTCTTTACTTCCGTTTCAGTTTACCAACATAAGTGAAATTGTTCTTCAAGTTAAAAAGTTAATTAATATTTCAGGAAACATGAATATTATTTTAAATAAGTGTATATTAACTTTGTAATTAAATTTAATTAGTTAAGCTAATAGTTATTGTTAAGGTATTTTTATTTTAGTTAAAATAATTTGTTTTATGTTGTTGAATGATGTGATTTACCTTATTTCAGATAATTTTTTTTATTAAATTTCTTATTATTTTTATTTATTAGTTTTTTTTTCATTAATAAGTATTTAATTTCTTATTATTTAATATTACATTTCAAAAAGTTTCTGTTTATTTATTTTTATTAGAAAAATAATCTTTCACTTTCCGTTTTGCTTTTCATTCATTCACAAATTAAAAAGAAATATCATCAAAGCATTCATTGATTTCGTATAGTATAAAAAAGATCTTTTTTTATGCCGAGATGAATATGGTAAATCTATAGGAAGTGTCCTTCCATTGGACTCGTGGAAGAAAAGAGTAGCGCGTGAATCTCCAAGCGTTCATTCAAAATAGTTCAAAAATTAGTTCAAAATAATAAACAAATAAAACCTCTGAGTATTCGCTTAAATGCTTTTTTCTTATTCCTCTTGGGAGAGAAACATCTGGATCGAGAACCTACCAAGAGTCCATGGAAGGAAAGGAAAGGATGACTTTTATGGGGAACCACCACGCATTTTGAGTATAGTATGGGAAAAAAGAAAAAAATTCCACCGTGCAACGCGCGACGTTGGCAAGCATTAGGACTAGTTCAATCCGCTGGTGTCTTTTTTTTTCGAACTGTTTCAAAAACGAACGGACTCGATTGGCGTTTGTGAAGTTAGCATATTGCCCCGTCAGTCGGACTGCAGGGTGGGAGTTTTCGGACTTTCTCGCATACGATACGCAAAAAAGTCCTAAAAAAAAGTCCCTCACGGAAGACATTTCTTTTGTTCTTTATCGTTACGGAGCCAAGTCAGACTTCTATCTATGGTGCTAAATCACAATAGAAGCTGCCGCTCTTTCTCTCTTTCCATGCTCACCAGCACGGGTTCTTAGACTTGATCTGGATGTTGTTGTCTACCAATGTGGGATATAAAAAAATTACCCAATTAAGTTTTTTATTTAAACATGAAAAAACAAAAAATTATTTAAAATTTTAAAAATATTTATCAATACTAATTTTTTTTATATGGCATTGAAGTGTATTACTATGCAATGAAGTTTGACAAATGCGCTGCATATTCTTACGCTGCTTATTATTAATTATACAGTCATATTAGCTAAATAACTGAATATTAATTCTGATGTGTACGGTTAGAGACATTGAGTTTCAATGGAACTTTGTAAATCTTTAAGAAAGCTGCCAGTTGTCACTGTGTAATAAAAGTTTTCTTGCATAAGAAGTGCTATATTTATGGTGGCATACAAATGCAATTTATTTTCTCTTCACATTTTAGAAAATGTCTCCAATTTTCTGTAGCGTATCACTGCTCTTGCAGAAGCGGAAAATATTTTCAATAACCATTCTTTTGAAAAGCTGCCGCTTTCTTGGTAGTCTGAAGCCAATTTTCATTGTAATGGAGTAACTGCACAGATGTGCATGGTAATGGTTTAAGCTGAAAGAAGTTAATTAATATTTGAAAATGAATAATTAAATGTCATTGTTGAATTTAAATATAGCTAAAGTTTTTGTCAGTCTTTAAAATAATTAGTTTTATCCAGTTGTAGGAAATTAAGTGTCATTATTTAAAAAGTAAATTATATTTTAGGGAATTGTCATTGTTTATGGTAGAATGTTAATCCAATTAAGTGTCATTGTTTAAGATAGATTGTAAGAATTATGTGTCACTGTTTAAGATAAAACGTGAGGAATTAAATGTTACTGTTTAAGGTAGAATACGGGGAATTACGTGTTATTGTTTAAAGCAGAATGTAGGGAATTATCATTGTTTAAGGTGAGGAATTAAGTGCCATTGTTTCAGGTAGAACATTGGAATTAAGTCTGCTTTTAAGATATTTTACCCAATGCAATCAGGGATTTTGAAAAAAAATTATTTTGCAATGGAGACTATTTTTTTTGTTGTTGAAGTATTCATCCTTTTGGTGATAGAAATTTTAGTGTGTATAATACATGCTAGTTTTTTTATTATTTTTAATATTTATGAAGAAATATTTCATATAATTATATATTTATAATTGCATATAACGATAAAATGCAATTATTTTAATGGACTGATAGTAAGAAAATTACACAATTAATTTTTAAAACTTAAAATAACACGCTTTAATTTTTAAAAATATTTAACAATACTTTTTACATTGCATTGAAGTTTATTACTATGCAATACATTCGATCAAATAAACCAAAATTATCAATTATTTTTTTTAAATTTAAAAATAGACAACTTAATTTTTAAATATTTAACAATAATTTTTGTGTTTTTAATGGCAGTTTATTACTAAATTCGATCAAATAAATCATCGTACGCCGAATAATTAATTATAAAACCCCACTAACTAAATAACTAAATATTAATTCTGTTGAGTAGTGTAAGACACACTAAATCTCAAATGTTGTGAGTTGTCACTGTGTAATAAACTTTTCTTGCATAATAATATTTATGGTGGTATACAAATGCAATTTATTTTCTATTCACATTTTGGAAAATGTCTCCAATTTTCTGTAGCGTATCACTACTCTCGCAGACACAGAGAAAATATTTTCAATAACCATTCTTTTTGGAAAGCTGTTGCTTCCTTAGTACTCTGAAACACATTTTTTCATTGTAATTGAGTAACTGTACAGATGTGTCTGAAAAATTGTCGTTTCTCCTGAACTTAATCCCCACTTTTACTTCCATTTCATTTTACCAACAGAAGTGAAATTGTTCTTCGACTTGAAGTAGTTAATTAATATTTCAGGACAGATGAATATTATTTTAAACAAATGCATATTAACTTTGTAATTAAATTTAAATAGTTAAGCTAATAGTTATTAAAGTATTTTTCTTTCAGTTATAATAATTAGTTTTATCCAGTTGAATGAATGTGGTTTAGATTAATTCAGAGAATTTTTTTATTAAATCGGGAATTAATTAACAAAAAAAAATTAATTTGTATTTTAAGTTTTTTTTTCATTCATTCTACAAATTATTAAATTACTATAAGCATTCATAGATTCCTGTTGGTATAAAAAGATTCATTTTATGCCGGGATGAACATGGTAAATCTATAAGCCGGAGTGTCCTTCCATTGTACTAGTGGAAAGGAGTAGTTTGTGAACCTACGAGCGTTCATTCAAAATAGTCCAAAAATTAATTTAATAACAATAAATAAATCAGACCTCCGATTATTCGTTCAAGTAGGAGGCATATTACATGTGCATTCTGGATAACGCTGAATCTGCTACGTCTCTGTCGTTCTAGTGGCAAATGACTTAGGTTATTAAATCTTATGGTTTTTACGATACAAATAATTGATTGTTCAATATATTTTTAATCAGGTGACAGAAATTATTTGTTGTAAAATGAAAAATTTAGGAAATAATTTAAGAAATATTTCATTAACTTCAAACCTGACAGCAAACTCAAATAGATATTTTACAAATTAATATTAGCTGTAATAAAAATGTAAGAATGTATTGAGGATAGTTGACGGCCTTTGTTTTTATCTGATCTTTAAACTAGAACGTAAATATTATCAATGAAATAAGCGATCTATATTATATAATTTAAGCGAAAGTAACTACATTAAATATAAATATAAATATTTAGTATAAAACAAATAGTTAGGTTTCTTCAAAAAAAAATTTACAAACTTTTTACTCTTAAAAACATTTTAAAAACTTCTACAAAACTTTTTACAAACTTTTTCTACACTTAAATGATCACTTAATTATAAGCCTTTTACGATATCATTAATACGAAAAAAAAATTTATTTATTGGACAAATTTTTTTAAGCTGAATTATCATCTTAGAAAATTAAGAAAAATTATTTCTTGAATTAATACTATTTAATCACAAATTAAATTCATATACTCATGTTATATAAAAGATCAGAAATATATTTTTTAACCACATATGAGAAAACTTATACGAATTCTAAAAATATAAAATTCTTAAAAACAATAAATTTTTTTCATAATTTCGACAGTTAATTTTTGAATACATGGATGCACACATAATGTAATTTTTTTAGTACATTAATTTTCACTACTTTGGCCATTATTTTTTGTTCTAATGCAGCTGGTTAACACTTAGACAGTTGTCTTGGATGCCTTAAGGCAAACGCTGCACCGATGTTACTCACTTAGCACTACCCATTAAGTGCATGTAGTTTGAAGATAAGCTACGGATGCGGAGTAACAATATCCCGAAACGCTCTACGATCATGTTAGACCGCGACCTACGGTTGAAAGTGGATTCGAACCACTACTAACATCCATTGCACTGCTGGGACTCGAACCCGAAACCTGTGGTACCAGAGCCAGAGCTCTAGCCTCTCGGCCTTTCAGGCCCCACTTTGGCCATTATAACATAAATACATTTTTTAAAAGTGTGATAAATCTTATGGGCCGGAAAAGTATTCCAGGTGAGCCACATGCGGCTCGCGGTTTGTCTACCACTGATCTAGAAAGTACTTTGTCATTATAAATATCTCTTCAGACAAATTGATTTTTCTGTTTTTAAAACGCATATTACATTAAATGCATAAATCATAAAATTTTAGAGTACTGTCGAAAACTTATAATTTAGTTTAAAGCCATCTTTCAAAACCTAATTTTAAATAAAAAAATATGCTCCAAATCTGATGCTACCGTGTCCGAGGACAAACATGGAGAAGCTTCGATTGATAAAGATCGCAGACCCTTTTTTTTGCTCACTTCGATAACAGCCATTTTAAAGGCCATTAAGTAACGATTTATTGAGACTGCCTTCCCCATGCTGAGGCTAATGCTTGCTTTCCGTTTCTTTCTGCCATCGGATCGATTTCGGTGCCATTAACGGCCATCATTCATCACTCTATCGATTCCTCCAAGTCTTTGACGACCTTTGCTACATGGAGCGAAAATGTGGAAGCGGTTATAAATTTCACACTATTGAAGCAGTCTGTCTAAGCACCAGATTCACAAGTGGAGATAGGATGCATTTAGACAACTTGGAATCACATAGAAGTGATTCACTCATTTCAATGAAATTGCTATGCAACATACCATGAACAAGAATTGAAAACAAGTTTGAAAACGAATCTGTTCTATCTCCAATGAATATGGAGCATGCCGTCAACAAAAATTGAAAATTAATCTTCTTGCACTCTTACAAGCCATCATTTAGAGCCATAGAACACGATCATCTACAATGATCATGTACGAAGCAAATATCTCTGTGATTCAAATGACTTATTTAGATAGGTGTACAAGTAGCAGAAGGATATATCTAGTCAACTTGGAATCTCCACTTGTGAATCTGGTGCTTAGACAGACTGCTTCAATAGTGTGAAATTTATAATCACTTCCACATTTTCGCTCCATGTAGCAAGGTCGTCAAAGACTTGGACTAGGTGAATGATGGCCGTTAATGGCACCGAAAATCGATCCGATGGCAGAAAAGCGAGCGGACCGGCAGGCATTGGCCTCAGCGATAACGTTTAAATGTCGAAGTGGTCTGAATACGTCAATCAGCTTCTCCACATGATCCTCAGTTACAGCTGATTTGGAGCATATTTTTATTTAAAACCCAGGTTTTGACAAGCAAATTACAAGTTTCATTGGCCTCTCCTAAAATTTTAGTTATGCACCGCCATCTGCGACTGGCATTTTAAAACCGGCTTTATCTGAATAATGACAAGAGGCACTTTTCCAGTTCGATTGACAGGTGCAAACCGCGGCACGCTTTCTTCGGCGGCCATATTACTCACGCGCCTATGGCCCTGTACATAATGGCCAGAAAGCAGGCCTGCATACTATTTCGGGTTTCATGTACAGTGAGATGTTGAGCTCCAGTGGTTCCAGGCTCATGCTGCTGACGTAAACATTTCGTGCCTCACATAGCATCTTCAAACTTGCATACGGTAGTGCATAGATACGCGCTCAGTGCGCCTTGCCACAAGTGCATCCAAGACAGCTAGTGCACAAGTGACCAGCCAGCACGCATTAGAGACAAAAATAAATAACGCCAAAGCTGAACCGATGAACGATGACTGCATAGAAGCCACGTTACGTGTGCAAATCCATCTGTTCAAAAACCAACTGTCGAAAAATTATGAAAAAAAGAGACATGTATTTTCAGAGGAGGCATACTTTTTAAGGAGGCCACTCTCAAATCACTACTCATGCTGAATGATTAAACTTCTTATTTCTGATCTTTTATATCTTTATGAGGTATATGAATTTAGTGTGATGCATGAGTATTAATTCGAAAAATAATTTTTCTTAATTTTCTAGGATGGTACTGAAGTTCAGCTTAAAACTTGGCTCCAGCTATATCATGCATGATGTCGTAAAGGAAAAGCATAGTAAGTGATCATTTAAGTGTTGAAAAGTTTGGCAAAAGTTTTGTAGGTTTTTAAAATGTTTTTAAGAGGCAAAAGAAAAGTCTGTACATTTTTTTGAAGGAAACCTAACACTGTTGTTTTTATACTAAATATTTATATTTATATTTAATGTGAGTTACTTCAGCTTAAAGTATATAAGCCCTATAGATCAGCTTGACTTTCATTGATAGTGTTACGTTCTAGTTTCAAGATCGGGTAAAACAAACAAGGCTATCCAACTCTCACTCAACCCATTCTTACGTTTATTACAGCTAATATTAATTTGTAAAGATATCCTATTTGGCTGCTGTCGGGCACGAGGGCCAATGAAGTTAATGAAATATTTCTTAGAAATTTATTTCTAAATTTTTCATTTACAACAAACCAATTTCGTCACCTGATTAAAAATATATTGAACAATCAATTATTTGTATCGTAAAAACCATAAGATTTAATAACACAAGTCCATTTTTACCCACTAGAACATTGTACGACAGAGACGTAGCAGATTCAGCGTTATCCCAGAATGCACACACATGTAATATGCACTACTTGAACGGATATCGGAGGTCTGATTTATTTATTGTTATTAATTAATTTTTGGACTATTTTGAATGAACGCTCTTGGGAGTTCACAAACTACTCTCCTTTCCACTAGTACAATGGAAGGACACTCCGGCTTATAGATTTACCATGTTCATCCCGACATAAAAATGAATCTTTTATACCAACAGGAATCCATGAATGCTTATGTAATTTTATAATTTGTGAATGAATGAAAAAAAGCTTAAAATACAAATTAATTTTTTTTTTGTTAATTGATTCACGATTTAATAAAAAATTATCTGAACTAATCTAAATCGCATTCCTTCAACTGGATAAAACTAATTATTATAACTAAAAGAAAAAATACGTTAACAAAAACTATTAGCTTATCTATTTAAATTTAATTACAATGTTAATATACATTTGTTTAAAATAATATTCATGTTTCCTGAAATATTAATTAACTTCTTCAAATTTAAGAACAATTTCACTAATGTTCGTAAACTGAAACGGAAGTAAGAGGGATTAAGTTGAATAGAAAACGACCATTTTCAGACACATCTGTGCAGTTACTCAATTACAATGAAAAATGTGTTTCAGACTAACAAAGAAAGCTTTTCAAAAGAATGGTTATTGAAAATATTCTCTCTGCGTCTGCAAGAGCAGTGATCTACAGAAAATTGGAGACATTTTCTAAAATGAATAGAAAATAAATTGCATTTGTGCACCACCATAAATATTATTATGCAAGAAAAGTTTTATTACACAGTGACAACTGACAACCTTAAAGATTTAGTGTTTCTTACACTACTCAACAAAATTCATATTTAGCTATTTAGTTACGTGGGTTGTGTAATTAATATTAGTCGGCGTACGATGGTTTTATATTCATCCGAATTTATTGAATAGTAATAAACTGTAATATAATACCAAAATTATTGTTAAATATTTAAAAATTAAAAAAAAAAAATTAATTTGTTAATTTTTCTTTTTATTATCACTTCTTTAAATCATTGCATTTTTATAGAGCCCACCAATCACAAATACATAATTAAAATGAAATCTCTCTTCATAAATATTAAAAACTGATACATATTATACACATTAAATTTTTTTTATCACTACTACATTATGAGTACTTTAACAACGAAAAAAAATTGTTTAGTCCGACTCGTCACTCAACAGCAACGTGCCACGCTGGTGAGCATTAGGACGGAGGTTTAATACGCTGTCAGCTTTGTTGTAAAACACTGTTTTTCAATTCCTTCTATTAGCTCACACTCTCCCTATATATATCTTGTTCAATTTTCAATCGTTCATAAAGTACTTTTTTTTATTCATCCTCTCTCGAGTTCAAATGCATTTTTTAACTTACTTGTAGTGAATGGTTCTGGATGTTAATACAGTTTTCAAATATTATTTCATTAATTAAATTTAATTAATCAATTTTAGCTTTTTTTTACATTTAAGTTGCGTGTATCTACCATTAGATGGCTCCAGATAAACTTTTAAAAAAGGAATGAAATTATTTATAAAGGACTTTCTGCAATAGAGTGAAAAAAAATAGGAATTGACATTTAAAATTTTTTTATATTATTTGTTTAGAAAAAAAGAAAAACTCGAGGGCGTTTGGAATGTTCAGCATCTTCCCTCGTGAGTCGGACTTCTTGGTGAGACTTTTACGAGTTTTCTCCCATACGATACGATAATGCCCCGTAGTTCCCCTAAAGCCCTCCTGGACGGCACAGTCCTCCTTCTTTAGCGTGACGGAGCCAAGTCAGATTTCTACCCTACGAGTGCTCCATCACAACAGAAGCTGTCTCCACCCCCTTTCTCGCCTTCCATGAGACCACACGGGTTTGAACTTAGTCTAAATGTTACTATCTACCAAGTGGGGCAAAGAAAAAAAGAACATTTAAACGAATATTCGGAGATTCTATTTATTTATTGTTTTCAACGAACCATTTGAATGAATTTTTGAACTATTTTGAATCAACGCTCAGGTTCACACACTGGTCTCTGCTACCACAATTCCAATGGAAGAACATTCCGGCTCCTTAAGATTTACCATATTCATCCCTGTATAAAAATGGAACTTTTTGTAATGTAAGGAATCAATTAATGATTATGACCATTTTTTAATTTGTCAATGAAATAAAAAACTTAAATAAAAAAATTCCTAATTGATCCACTATTTAATAAAAAAAAATTATCTGAAATAGCGTAAATCACATCATTCAACTGGATAAAACTAATCATTTTTAACTAAAAAACAAAAATACCTTATCAATAACTATTAGTTTAACTATTTAAATTTAATTACAAAATTAATATACATTCGTTCAAAATAATATTCATGTTTCCTGAAATATTAATTAACTTTTTCAATTTTAAGAACAAATTTCACTTGAGTTGGTAAACTGAAACGGAAGTAAAGAGGGATTAAGTTCAGCAGAAACGACCATTTTCAGACACATCTGTGCAGCTACTCAATTACAATGAAAATTCGTTTCTTACTACCAAGAAAGCGGCAGCTTTTTCAAAAGAAAGGTTATTGAAAATATTTTCCCTGTGTTCACCAAGAGTGATGGTACGCTACAGAAAATTAGAGACATTTTCTAAAATGTGAATAGAAAATAAATTGCATTTTGTACCGCCACAAATATTATTACATGCAAGAAAAAGTTTTATTACACAGTTACAACTGACAACCTTTGAGATTTAGTGTCTCCTGCCATACTCAACAGAATTGATATTTAGTTATTTAGTTAGTGTGGTTGCATAATTAATATTATGCGGCGGGAGATTGTT
>BPLR01002418.1:0-167597 GCA_021605095.1 Caerostris extrusa
ACGTATTGCTGTTGCCATAACCAGATGCGCTATAGTCATTTAGGACTGGAATCTACGGTATAAGGTGGCTATCAAACCCTAATACTTAGAGGTTTAAAAACATTTTTTCCAAGGAGATGTTTATTCAAATAATTGAAGGACTTTCTCTCCATTTTATTACAGCTGTTTTAGGAACTGATCATATTGAACATACTCATATTATAACTATATTATAACTGAACTTCTGCAATGTTTCTAAAAGTTTAGATTAATGGTTACGGCATATAAAACCAAACCTTTAATTAAAGCTATTGCACTCCACTATAAAAACGCATAAGCATACTTTGACTATATAGATACTTTTCTAAAGCATAAAATTTCCGTACAAACTTGCGTTAATATTAGTATTAATTTCATTAAATTAATAATTTGTTTTAATTAATTTAATTAATTTGTTTTAATTAATTTAATTAATTTGTTCTAATTCATTACGTTAATATTAGTATTTCATTTCTATTCATAGAGTTTCAAGGATGATTTATATTCAATACTACATATTAGACTTATAAATGAAACATGATTTTTTACATTGATAATGATTCAGAACATGCATTGCTTCTTTCTTGTACCTTATCATGACAAATGTTATTCATAAATGTAAAGAAAGTACTTTAATTAGTTAGTAGTTAGGGTTAGGTTATTAATTGAGTCGGTTCGAAAACTTTCCCTGCCCAGATTTAATCCGTGACTAATTACCTTGTTTTAATTTACTGTTTCTTTATTTATAATCTGAAACAAATGACATTGGTAAATGAAGAAACTGAATAATTATTTAAATTGCAATTGGAATAAAGATGATTTGTAACAGATAATTTAGGTTATGTTATAAACCAATTTACAATATTTGCATTTTATAGTTATTAAAGTAACAAGGACAAGAGCAGAATTTTAATTGTTGTTTTAAATAATGGGATCATGTATGTTCAATTAATATTAGCAAGCAATTTTATAGCTTATAACAATTAAGGGTAAATGATATTATTCTTGATATAAATTATTGTTTAATCAGAAAAAAATGTTTATAGTGAAAAAGGTCTATAAAAAAGCAAAGTATTGATATAGGAAAGGAAAACTTTGTAGTTACATGTGTTACATTATATATGTAATTACATAAGCTGTTTTATTTAATAGTAACATGTATGTTCAATTAATATTAACAAGTAGTTTTATAGCTTATAACAATTAATGGTAAAATAATATTATTCTTGATATAAATTATTAGTTTAATCAGAAATAGTGTCCGTAGTGAAAAGGGTATGTCAAAAAGCGAAGTATTGATTTAGGAAAGGAAGAACTTCGTATTTACATTTTTTACATTACATTTGTAATTATATTTGCTGTTTTATTTAATGGGATCATGTATATTCATTAATACATAAGCCATTTTATAGTTTATAACAATTAATGGCAAATAATATTATTCTTAGTATAAATTATTAGTTTAATCATAAAAAGGTGTCGTAGCGAAAAAGGTATCAAAAAGCGAAGTATTGGTTTTGGGAAAGTAAGAACTTTGTAATTACATTTTGTTTATTCGAGTTTAAATAATAATGATTTTCACTTTTGAAAGTGAAAAAAATTAACCGCAGTAAATATGTTTTATGGAAAAACTATGATGAGTTAAGAAGATAAATTTATTTTAAATAAATGACTATAATACAATCTTTAAAAACTTTTACTGTAATTAAAAAATCTAGAGAAAGTGGATTTTCTTTGAACAGTTAAAATAAGAAATTTTGAATGGATAGCTAGTACAAAAAAAAAATGTGTTTTTAATTCATATAATTAACACGCTATTTACTGTAGAAATTGTTCTTAAAACTTTAGAAGAAATAAATCTTGTAACGTTAATAAAATTCGTTTTTTAAATCAATTGGTCAAGAAAAAAATATCTTGACAAAAAAATTTATTTCGGATTTTTCATCTCTATTTTTAGGTTTACATTTCAAATTATTTTAAATTCATTCATCAAGGAGTTGAGCGTTGAGAGATAAAGGGGACCAATAGGGAGCCCCTCAACCGTCGAGGGACCAATAAGAGCTCAATGTTAGACTAAAGATTATTTGATGCTTCACTATTGGCCGCTCGATGCCTTGGTGGTGAATGCGACTCACATTATTTGACGAATGCATAAAAGCATATATTTTTTCAGCATATTATTCGTTTTTAACTCGTGTAGAGTCTCGCGTATGTTTTATTTATATGCTACTAGCGACAACATAAAAATGTTTTTGTTTTAGATTTACGGCATTAATATTCTATATTTAATAGTATTAAATGAAAAAATTATTTGTCTTTTATCGTCCTATTAAAAGTAGACAATCAGAATGTTTAATCGTATTTTATTAATGTTCAATTTTGAACTCTTTATTAGCTACAGATAGTTTCCTATGTGCAGAGTTGTGTCGAAAAAATTCTTTCCGAAAAACAGATGTACTTATGTGTTTCAGTCCCAAGATTGCAATTTGTTAGTATGGAATTTAATTTGCAAACTATGCATTTCTCTCATTTTTTAAAATTCCTTTTTAAAACACTTCATTAATAATATTATCTTTTTTGAGTGTCTGTGTCTCCTTTGAGTGCTTGTCCAGTCACTATAAATATTCAACAAAATAATCGCGGTTGCAGAAACTTGCGAAACAATTCCACTTATCTAAGGTCATATCTTTGCAATAATAATATTAAATAATTAAATTGCTCATTTTGCAACTACTTTTATTTTTCATCAAGTTTAAAAGCTTGTTTTTTTTAAATTAATTAAGGCAAATTCAAAAAATCCAAATTAGTAATATTCCGAAATGTGAATTATAACGAATCAATAGTAAACACACCAAGATAGTCTTTTCTTAAGGCAATATTTTTCTGGAGAAAAAAATTAAATTATGCACAAATTATTATGTTAAATATAGATAGGCGATTGTCCTATGTTTAAAAATCAAAAGTAAGCATCTTTTCATATACATAGATCCTAATATATTTAATTTTTAAGTGATATATGTATAAAACTACCAGTGATAACTAAATGGAATGCTAAATTTCTTTAAAAATAATGGATTTCAAAATGACCGACACAAAGCAGACAAAAATCAAAATAAAATTTCAGTAATTTGCTAATTTTCTTTAATTCAGACTTAATCGTAACTAAGACTTAATAGTATTTAATACTTAATCGTAACTCTTACTTCGTTACTCATACTTTCGTAAATCATGAAAACATTACAAAAAAATTCTAAAAAACTAAACAAACTTTTTCTAAACTTTTTTTAAATATTGGTTCATTAAAATTTAAACAAAACTTTTCAGCAAAATATAAACATAACTTTGATAGAGTTCATCAGTTACCCAATGTTAATTCTCTTTTTCCTACGCAGAGTTCAGCCGGATCTGGTATTTTATCATTATCAGTTTGGTTAAATAGTCTTAAAATCAATGAACTATGATAAGGTCACATTAAACATTTAAAAAAATTCGAAAACCACAATGACGGAGGATTTTGCCCATCAGTATTGCACTCGGTAAAGAGATGAAATAAACAAAGTACGTTAATAAAAAAAGCAGCAAAAATAAAGGAAATGAAGGTCAATGTCCGTTAATGTTCCAATGAGCAGAAAAAACTATTGAAAAATTTAGGGAGGAGGATTTCGGAAAAAGAAGCATTCCTAAAGAGCAAGTGTTTGATTACGTAAATAAAGATTATTCTTCAATAGCCGTTACTCAGGTTCCTGGACCATATCTTTGGTGGCATTCAAGCGAAGCTATTTAAATCCAGCATAAGAGTTTTAAGAGAACTGCCAGGCAAAGTAGTTTTTAAATGCAAGATTACCTTTAACTTCTCTGTGCTTAAAAAGTAAATAAAAAAAAAAAAAAATTCAAAACGATTTTTGTGTGATCTTTATTTCTAATCTATACAAATTCTGATTGTTTTCTCTTAAAAATGATAGAATGATTTTTGCTTCAAATTCTTTATTTCTTTTGTTTACTTTCTTCAATTTCTAAATTAAACTCTTAGTAAAACTCACTCATTTAAATATAGCTGCCCTTATTAATGTAGACTTTTCCAGAATTACTTTTTCAGAATTAATTTTATTAATGTAGACTTTTCCAGAATTAATTTTATTAATGTAGACCTTTTCCACACACATTAAGCATTTAGAAGAGCTTGTTTTTGAAGTGCTTTTTTTTTCGCTTATTTTTTCTCTTATAGGAAAAGATTGTTTAATAATTTTGAATTCTTACGAAATGCAAGAAGAAGAGAAAAAGATAAGACAATTCTCTTCTTTATTAATTATTTTAGAGAAATACAGAAACGCAAAATAATTGGGTAAGAAGAAAGAAATACAAAAGAATGCTTCACGAAATAAGCTTTATTAATATTAAATATTAATTAGCCAATTAAGCTTTATTAATATTAAATATTATTAGCCAATTAAGCTTTATTGATATTAAATATTAATTAGCAAATTAAGCAATTAATTAAATATTAATTAGCAAATTGCTTCTTTGCAAACTCCCGCAATTTAAATATAGTTGCCCTTATTAATGTATGCCCTTACTGGATGCATTACGCATTTAGAAATGTTTGTTTTTCTGTCATAAAAAGATTGTTTATTAATTTTTAATTCTTACAAATGCAAAATGTATGTCAAAATATAAGACATACCTCTTAATTAATTATTTTTAGAGCAATGCTGCGATGCAAAAGAATTGTGTAAGTAAAAAGAAAAAAAAAAGAATTCTTCTATACAACATTAATTGATGAAGGAAAATGCATTACGGACGATACTGCTGACAAGATATATCCCATATTTTAATTCAGTAGCCTTTTTTAAAAAACTGCTACTATCTGGCGTCTGACATACGATGTCTACTTCTTTATAAGAAAATATTAACGAAAGTCTGTATTTTCATGTAAATTTTAGAATTATAACACTGAGTATAAATGCATAACAACAAATATTTAAATTAAAGGGAAATGTACAATAAGAAGTAATAACTTTTTATTATATTATTTAAATTTGTATTATAAAAATACCACAAAGACTGCTAAACAGTTTCAGTCTTCCTAAAATATCCTTTGGTGCATCAATATTCAGACGAATACTTATACTGTATACATCGAGCGTTTTACCTTAAATTATATGTACTTTTTTAAATCTGTAAAATATCATAAAAATTAAACAAAAAAACTTTTCATATATTATATCTACTTCAAAATAAATATTAAATTTTTTTCTCTGAGTGTTCAACTTTATACATAATAACAAATATTTAAATTTGAAGAAAGATGTACAATAAGAAGGAATAATTTTTTATTTTATTATTCAAATTAAAATTATAAAAATGTTATAAATACTACTAAACAGTTTTAGTCTTCCTAAAATAACCTTTGATACATGAATATGCAGACGTATACTTATTCTGTATACACCAAGAGTTTCACCTTAAATCATATGCACTTTTGGAAATCTGTAAAATGCCATAAAATTATTCTTAAATAATATCTACTTCAAAATTAATGTTAGTTTTATTTTTTTGAGTGTTCAACTTTATATTTAATTTGTTTAGATACAAAACTTTATATTTGTTTAGATGACAACTTTATATTTAATTTGTTTACATTAGATTTAAAGTACTAAATTAATTTACATAGCTATGTTTCCTGTATTTTTACAAAGGAAAATCAATTAATAAGTCTTTTTTATAAGTTAAATATAAATTGAAATTGCTAGTGTTAAAATCCATATTCTCATAATTATATTTAGTGAAAAATATATTTTTTAAATTTAATTAAAAGCAATTAAATGGCATATATTAATTTTGCAACTCTAATTTATTGAACCATGAAGTTACCAGTTTTTTGCATAAAAATCCCACTGTGCTTATAAATTTCACTATTTTCACCAACGGTTACCACTACTTGCAGTTATTGTAATCTTTTCATCTCCGAGTGAGTTTTAGATAAATTGACCTCTATTGTAATTCTATGAGTGTGACTTGAGTCACTTGAGCGTAACATATTCTTCAGTGAGATTTCTTTTCTTCAATATGTGAGGGTAGGTAGCGTGGCCAGTTTAAGGATTTCTTATTGAGAATGTGCATAGTTTTGTAACCACTGGCTTTTTGAGATTATGTGGAAGATTCCTGTTGTTTTGTTATTTGAGCAGTTTCAGGGAAGTTTATTGTTTGGTTTGGGCAATGGCAGCTGAAAGTTTACGTTTTTCATTAAATTTATGCACGTGAGGATGTAAAGTCACATGACGTGAATTGAAAAGTTAACAATGGATGAACACTTGCAGCTTTACATGATTCGGAAATTAGATTCCAATATTATATGCAGAATAGAAAAAAAATTCGAACTCTAGTATATTATGAACTTTAAGTTAAAATATTGTTGTTATTGTTGTTGTTGTTGTTTTTGTTACCTATAGCTTGATTAGAACTCAATCCATACAAATTATTGCAATATTTTCAGTATTATGCCCGATAATTTCATATAAGGTAAAAACTGTATTGGAATATATTCTATTATGGTTTTCTTAATGTTAATTGAAACAATTCGTAATATTGAGAGATAAAATTATTCTTCATTTTTTTATTAATTATTAATTATTAAATCGAATTCTTCTTTTTCATTAAATTTATGCATGTGAGAATGTAAAATTCCATCACGTGAGTTGAAAAGCGAACTATGGTTGAACACTTTGCCGCTCTCCATTATTCGGAAATAAGATTCCAATGTCAAATGCAGATTAGAGCAATTTGGGCTCTGGTATATTATGAACTTTATACTAATAATATTGCAATATTGTTGTCGTTGTTTTTGTTACCCGTGGCTTGATTAGAACTCCATCCATACAAATTATTGTAATATTTTCAGTATTGTATTTGATAATTTCATTTAAGGAGAAAAATGGAATGCATTATATTATGGTTTTCTTAATGTTAAATGAAACAATTCGTATTATTGAGAGATGAAATTATTCTTCAAATTGAAATTATTTAGGATTTTTAAAAAAAATATGTAATATTTTTAAAATTTGCTCCATCACTCTGAAGTGAAAATAAAATTAAAATAAACAAGAAAAATCACCAAGTTCTAGTAATTTTAAATTAAACAAGTTCTTTTCAAAGCTCTAAAAAAATAGACAATTTGTTTGTATACGAGATAGCGTATATTATCAAAAATTATTTGTAATATAATTTTATTTTATTTATTCAAACTCAACAATAGAGGACAAATGGGAGCTAAGAATACAATTTTATATGAAATAGCATTAATAATATTTATCAAACAAAAATAATTTTCTAACACGTTTTAACAGAAACAATATGAATCAATGTTTTCATGTCTATTATTTTCATATACTATATACTGAAACAAGTTGACAAAACTGTAAATTTTCGATAGGTGGATCAAAATGCAAGAAATCGTATGTTATCTTCTTTGCCTTTACATAACAAAACGGATTGGCTAGAGTAGATATGAAATTATTGATATTTTGAAAATACTGACGTGAATTCTGCTTGAATTTATTTTCTTTCAAAAAAGGCTCTTTTTTAATTTTAAAACTTATGAAGGATATTGTGAGAATTTGCGTTTTATTACCTAAAAGTGTATAGTATAGTTTTGCAGCTGCATTATAAATTCTATGAAAAACTAATTAATCATTGCAATGCCGTTTATAGCACACCTTTATTCATCAACTATGAGCGGATTTTTTTTATTCTTTATATCCATACTCTTCACAAACTACAAATTTGATTGGTAGTTTTACTTATATCTGTATAACAATTTAAAAGAAACATCAAACAATTTATCAAGCACATTTATAAATTTGCATCTTATTAAATTAATGAAAAGGTTAAATAAAAAATTTTTTTTTTTATATTTTAATTTTAAAACTTGTGAAGGATTTTATGAGAATTTGTGTTTTTATAACCTAAAATTGCGTTTTCTGCAGCTGCATTGTAAATTCTATGAAGAACAGTTAATCATTACAATGTCGTTTGTAGCAAACCTTTATCTATAAACTATGACCGGATTTTTTTTCGGTTCTTTATAGCCATACTCTTCACAAACTTCAAATTTGACTAATAGTTTTACTTATAACTGTATAATAATTTAAAGAAATATCAAACAATTTATCAATCACATGCATAAATTTACTTCTTATTAAAGTAACGAAAAAGTTAAATAAAATAAGTAAATTTTAAAATTTATGAAGGATGTTGTGAGAATTTGCATTTTATAACCTAAAAACTGCGTTGTTTGGCAGCTGCATTATAAATTATAGGAAGAGCTAGTTAATCATTGAAATGACGTTTGTAGTAAACCTTATTTATCAACTATTATCGGATTTTTTGTATTTTTTTTATCCATACTCTTCACAAACTTCAAATTTGATTAATAGCTTTACTTATATATGCATAAAAATTTAAAAGAAATACCAAACAATTTATCAAGCCCATTTATAAATTTACTTCTTATTAAAGTAACGAAAAAGTTAAATGAAACTGAAAAACTAGCAAATTTATTTTTCTCTAATTAATCTTCTATACTAATTTAATTTTTTATAAGTTTGATAGGGTTACTAGTTAACCATTAACTAGTTTAACTAGGTAATAATTGCATTGTCATTTACAGCAAACCTTTATCTATCAACTATGACCGGAATTTTTTTTTTATTCTTTATAACCATAGTCTTCACAAACTTCAAATTTGATTAATAGCTTTACTTATATATGCATAAAAATTTAAAAGAAATACAAACAATTTATTAAGCACATTTATAAATTTACTTCTAATTAAAGTAATGAAAAGATAAATGAAAACTGAAAAACTAGAAAATTTATTTTCTCTAATTAATTTCTATACTAATTAAATTTTTATAAATTTGATAGGATACAAATACATATTAAAAATGATGCAAATACACCCGTTCCGCTTCAAAGCAAAAAATGCGTGTCTATGAAAACTTTGTGCATTTTTAATACTACAAATCAATATACCTCTGTAATAATAAGTAGTGAGTTATGTTATTATATTATTTTTGAGATAAAATTTATTACTGTCACCATACTGTAATTAATTTATAAAGCAGAAAAATATCATGTGATGTAAGTTGTGAAACTTTTTTTCAAATATTCTCATAAACTGATTAGCACCAAAATTTGCATTACATATTGCTATTATTGTTGTCTTTTACTTGAGGTCACCTAAAAATAAGTTCATGGTTCACTGGTAGACCGCGATCAAGTGTTGTCCATCTCTTTCAACAACGATTGAGTTTCTGGTTGCATCTATTGTTTCCATTTCTCTTAGGGAAGAAGTATTTCATCTTGTATAGTTTTTGAAGCGTAATTTGTAAAGATTTTATCTTGAAATTCATATTTTCAGAGATAGGAGACTTTTTTGCTTGTTATGCTTGCATCGTGTTGGATCTACACTATTCAATATTGGATCCAATATGAGATAATTTTACAAACAATGAACAAACAAGATTAAGGGCATACCATAGGTTAAAAGGAGTAAAAGAAAACTATCTAAAACAAATAAACAAAGTCCTTTTCGTAAAAATACTAAGCTGACTTTTTTATAATCTAAAGAATATGAAAATAAATTCAATTACTTCAAAATACCTTTGCAAGACTACAACTAACTTAACATATAGTGTAAGTTTAACATTGTTTAAAGTTTATTACAATACGAGAAAATTCATCACGTGTCTTAAAAATTTTTTTGGTAAAAAATAAGTAATTTTTTACGTGCTAAGATTGTCAGATACGTTTTGTCTTTTTTAAAATGAAAGCAAGAAGCAGGGGTTTTTTAATATTCTGATAGAATATTCTCTTAAACACAGAAAAAAATTAAAGTTTCTGTTTCCAAAAAATTATGGAATTTTGATGGAAAATGCTTTGAAGATTAATATCTTTTTCTTATATCAAAACACTTATATTTGGAATCATATTTATATATTATAGACATAATTTTAAGACTTATATTTGGACTTATATATATATGTACAAAAGATATAGTTATAAAGACTTTTACATTAATAAAAAACAAAACAGCATTGATAGATAAAAAAATAAAATAAATTTAATACATTCTTTAGTTTTAAAATGTTCTATAGCTGAATTCTTGAAGTATTTCTTCAAGGTGCTTTTTTTCTTGTCTTCAGTTTCATATACATGACATGTTTTATTTAATAAATCCCCTCCCTTTTATATATATATATATTCTTTTTTACGTTGGACTCTTATAATTGTAAAAGATTAGGACAGCATTCATCAATTTTTCTCAGTTCAGAGAACTTTCATGAGTATTAAAATACTTAATGGGATCCGTTCTTGACAAAAAGGAAGTTTAACACTTACAAAAAGATTTTGGGGTGTCTATGAAAAAAAACTATTTGATTTGTGAAATGCAACAAATTATATTATTAAGCTATTATTAAAAAATAACATTATTAAATACTATTATTGCAAATTAACATTATTAAATACTATTATTACTAATTAATATTATTAAATACTATTATTACAAATTATCATTTGGTAACGTTTGGGAATATGGTGCGAAACATAGTTCGAATACTTCTGGCTTAGGACATTGTTATTTTTTTTCAATGAGTTAAATTTTTAATGCTTTATATATATTTAGCTATAAATATTTTTATATTTTCTGTTTCTTCATTTTTTTCTGTGTCTTACAAAATTCGTTTGTTGACTTTTGCTGCTGTTTTATTTTCAAATTTAAAAAAAAAAAAAAGAATTAGTAAGTAATAAAAATTAGTATATATCATTAAAATATTCAAAATTATGATTAAATTAAATTATATAATGTGGTGTTAAATAATTCAAAAGACAAAAATCTACATATATAATCTATAATATTATAATAACACATTATATATGATGTTAATTGTATAGAAGAATTACTAATCATTTGATGCATACGTAAATCGAATATACATTGAAAGTTTAATCCCTGTAAATACTATTTAGTAAACTGATGTTTGGTTTGAGAATATATATTTCTATTTTCGTATAAAGAGATCCTTGTCACACTTAGAAAATACAAAAAGGGATTCATTCTTTGATGGAAATTAAGCCAAATCATTTTTAAAGTTGTTGGTTTTTTCTAATTAAATTCTTTAGAAATAGACAGTTTTCAGGAAATCCTACTGTAAAAGAGATAACTTATTATTTCCAAATTAAACAGTAGTTCTTCCTCAAATTCCTACTGTAGCCATGACCTGTTACATGATTGTTGATGAATAGAAAAATAAATGTTTCATACATGAGTTTAGTTTTGTAACAGTCGTTGTTCTTTTTTCTTTTATTCGGATATACAATGCGAGGAAATGAATGTCTTTCTAATCGTATCACGGAACATTAAAACATCCGCGTTTGTTATTGGTATGGACATAAATGTCAATGCTTTTTATCAAAAGGAAATGCATACAAAATATAATGCATGACTTAAATATTGAAATTAACAAAAGAACTCAACGTTTTCATGCATTTATGTTATCAGCAGTGTTAATCACTTTTTTTGATTACATATTTTCATGACAATAGTTTACTCAGTTCACATATTAAAGAGGTTAAAATATGTTTATTAAATAAATTGTGAATTACGGAATAAGTAATTCGTGCTATTAACAAATGAAAGCTGTAATTAGAAGATTGGTTTGCCAACTATAATAATGGTGTTATATTTATTGGAAAATTAATACATGTTAAATTCAGAATTTCTACTAAATTAATTATTAAGTTCTGAAATTCGTGTAATATATAATTGGTGAAAGAAATTATATAGAGAAATAATTTATTAATTAATTAGTAAAATGAAGAAGAAATATTTCTATATATCATCAAAAATTATTTAAAATGTCTTTATAGAAATAAAATAATTTTCTAATTGAAAAAATCACGCAATCTCTTAAAAATGAAGACTGAAGACTAAAACGACTGACATATAAATGAGTACCCAAAAGGATCAAAATTGCTTATAATAGAAATATATACGAATAATTCATTGAAAATGTTTTAGTATCTATTAAATTCAATATTCAGTTCAGGCCATTAAACCTGAATAAATTTTCCTTTTGGTAAAAAAAACAACATTTATGCATCGGCAATGTTAGATCTACTATTATATTTTAATGCAGCAATTTTAGTTTCATTACTTCTTCTGAAATTTGTGTATATAAATGGCGAAAGAAATTATTTAGTGAATTTATTAATTAATTATATGAAAGAAATATTTCTACAAGTATTAAATATTATTTAAAAGTCTTTTTATAGAAATAAAAATAATTTTCTGATTGAAATCACAACCCCTTAAAAAATTAAAAGACTGAGTAAACGATTGACATGTGATCGAATGAAAAATGATCAAATTATTTATTTTTATTATAAGTAATTTTGATCATTTTTTGAAAATTGAGTAATTCATTGAAAAAGTTTAAGTATCTTTGTTAAATTAAATATTCAAGTCCTGCCATTATACCTGAATGCATTTTCATTTGTTAAAAAACAGCTT
This sequence comes from Caerostris extrusa, assembly GCA_021605095.1. Taxonomy (NCBI): domain Eukaryota; kingdom Metazoa; phylum Arthropoda; class Arachnida; order Araneae; family Araneidae; genus Caerostris; species Caerostris extrusa. The sequence continues at coordinate 12,590 of BPLR01002418.1, forward strand.
TTTTGCATGAGCAATGTTATATCTGTTATTATATCTGATGTAAAAGTAACAATTTTAGTTACATTACTTTGTGACAATACAACTAGTTTATAATAGAGAGTCAATTTTCTGACTTAAGTTACAGATTAATTATCTTACAAATGTAAAATTTAACCGTAAAAGAATTAAGTCAATAATAAAATCAATAGTAAATACATAGCACTTTACCGCATTTTTACTTTTAGCAGAGAATACAAAAAATACTAAAAGAAAATAATACTACAAAAAAGCGAAATTGTTATATTTCAGTGAAAGAAATTAAAAAAAGAAGGCTGTAGCATTTATTTGAATCAAATAAAAAATTTCACATCGGGTTCATGACTTGGTTCAGATGTTGCTGTCGACCAAATAGGGGACAAGAAACAAAAAACAGCAAATAAAAAAAGTTTGAAAAAATAATTTGCTAATTGCAATTTTAAAGTCAATCTAAAACACTGAATTTCAAAGGACATATTTATTACCAACGAATTTGCACGAACATGTATCTCAGTTGGATACCATGCGAATGTGACCTTGGGTGCAACTTGAATATACATTCGCCAAGAATTTTTTACGATAAAAACTTGGTCTTTGAATTAAACAGAATGCAAATGGGAGCAACCCTTAAACTTGTTTGATATGTTTTTTCGTATAAAAATTATGAAGAGAAATGAGAAATGTGTGATTGTTGTGCTTTTCACCGATGTAAAGTATCTTAATATTGTAAAGGTATCCTGTTTTGCTGAAATGACTTATTTTCAATGATGGGTTAGAGCTCTTTGACATTAAATATCAAATTGGCTGGTTTTAATTCACAAAGAAATAAGAAATGTGATATTGTTGTGCTTGTTCACCGCCGTAAAGTATCTTAATATTGTAAAGATACCTTATTTTCTTTGAAATGATTTATTTTCGATAATTGATTTCTATATTAATAAATTAGTTCTTTTTCAATAAATATCAAATTGATTGATTTTAATTCACAAAGAAATAAAAAATATGTTATTGTTGTGCTCGTTCGCTGACGTAAAGTATGCTATTAGTGTAAAAGTATCTTATTTGGCAGAAAAGACTTATTTTCGATAATTGATTTTAATATTAATAAATTAGTTCTTTAACATTAAATATCAAATTGACTGGTTTTAATTCATAAAGTCTTAGTACTATAAAGATATCTATTACATTTTCTTTAACAGATAACGTTTTCATAATTGAAACCCTTCAGTATAACAAAAGAACGATCTATAGATTTAAATAATTTCATATACTGATTGATAACAATAAATTATAAACATTATATATATGATTCAGTGACATGCATTAAGAGTATTCTTCGAATATCTTAGTTGTATACAATTAATGTAATTTTTGCTTAATAAAAATTTTTAACAATCATTTCCTAGTTATGAATGTAAAAACGAAGAATCTAAAAACAGAACAAATCCATGTATCTAATTAAGAACCTGAAATTGAAGATTAATAAACTATTTTATTTTTTATATTATGTTTTAAAAAAAATAAGCTCCATTTTAAAGAAATGCATTTCTATTTCTTTTTAATTTTAATTATTAATTAATTAAAGATTAATTAATAATTAAAGTTAAATAAATAAAAAATTAATTTAGTTAAAAATTAATTTTCCACTCATATAAAACATTTAAATTAACAACCTTAAGCAACCTAACAATTAACAATTTAAACTTTATAAATGAAATATAAAACTTTTGATGATAAAGTTTTGATGCAATTCATTTATAATTATTCTGATAAATAGTTATTATAAAAATAATCATTATTTTTATTTTTATATTATATACACTAAACATAAAGAAAAAGCACGGTATTAGAAGCATCATATGTTACAAGAAAAAAAGGAAAATAAAAAAGCTAACTGAAATTGTTTAAATTAAAAACTTCGAAATTTTTTTATTATTAATTAGAAGGAAAAAAGTACTGTAATAAACTACAATCAAATTTAAATACTTATTTAGTATTGATAAATTGAATACGCTGAATATAGCATTAGATATATTGAATATCCATTGTAAGCAGTTTTAAGCACTATGCCTAATAATTTTTATATTTAACTACTAATATAAAGAAGTGTTATGTTTGTAAGTTTATTTTCTTTTATATTAATTATCATTAATTTAAATGATTAATTAATCTTTTATCACACAAATTATTAAAAAACGATACTGTTTTCATCTATACTTTTGAATGTACAATTGCAGGGATACTTATATAGTTTCTTAGTCACAGATTCGAGATAAACTTAGATTTTCATATTTCCGTAATTTGTTATATACTTTAATTTCTTATTTTATCTATGATAATGCTTGGTTGTTGAAATTGAATGGAAGTTAACGACAAGATTATATGTGTTTGTTCTTTATTCGTAAACATATTATTTCTGATTGCGGAAATGAATATTTTAATGCATTTAATGTTTTGTTTACGGAAACAAGAGATTGCATCTCTCGACATCTTAAAGGGGAAAATGTATTTTACCTGTTATTATGATCCTTTTTCCTATAAAGATATTTAGGAATCCTCGAATTCTTACATTCATATTGAACATTTTTCTTTCACATTGTCAATTATTCGGACAGTGAATATCCATAAAAATGTGCTGGCACAACTAATTCTTCTTCTTTAAATGGTTTTGGGACAACACATAATCAACACTTACCCATGTAATAAATACTATTATGAAACAAGACTTAGACATTAATAAGAAAAAATAATACTTTTAAAACACTTACCTAAATTACTAGATGAAAATTTCTATATCCTTTCAATACAGCTTTCTAAATATGGCATACTCTTTTAATTCAGAATCCACAGCTAATACTTGTATTCATAACAATGATTAACACGAAATAAACAGTAATTTTTAAGGGAAAACTTAACATTCTCCACTAAAAATATGAGCTAGAAGTTATTTATTTTATTGCAATTCACACATTCTCATTTAAAAATAATATCGTAAATAACCACAGATAGAGCGTGAAATCTCTTTTTATATTTTTTAAAAGAATTGTTATTGGTTTTATTTAAAGGTTTACGAATCGACAAATTGAAAGAAAGGCTTGAATGTGTGAAAACCACACCGGTCCGTCCGCACAGATGTTTCTGACTGCTTGAATGTGTATTGTGTGTGAAAGGTTGCTGAAAAAGATAGAACTGAGAAAGGAAAAGAGGAAGTATCAAGGTTGTCACGGTGGTAGATTTAGCGCCATTCATTTGGCGATTTTTTTTTATTTAATTTTGACTGCAGCAATTTACTCTACGGTCTGTCAGAATTATTCATTGTATCACAAAAACATTTTTAGATCTTTAAAGTCATAAAAAAGCTTCTGAAAACGAAATAAATGTATTGTGTTTTTTATAATAGTAACTTAAGCATAAAAAATTAAAAATTTGAAAGCAGAGTTAGCATAAATTGTTCTTGGAGAGATTTACTCTCTGCATATTTTTTTTTAAATTTGAAGAATAAAATTTTACAACTGTAAAATTTTCTAACGGTCTGAATCATTTTAAGTAGTAAGTTAATGTAAGATGTTTTGTTTAATATTAAATTATATAGAAACTAGGAAAAATGGCATTATTCTTAAAAAGTTTCTATATGTGGACGTGTATGTACTTATATCTGCGTATTGTTCAATATTTTGTAATTCAGTAGTTGTATATAATTGTGTAGTTCAGAATTTTTTAATTTGTGCAAAACGTGAATGGTAAGAAATTATTTAATATGTTTATTAAAAGGAAAATTAAATACATTTTAAGAACATCCATACTGTAAAAAATAGTATTAAATGGTAAAAATTAATAATATTTAAAGCATAAAAAATTAAAGTTAGCTAATGGTAGCATAAATGCGTTATTTAAATGAATTTATTGAAATATCATTACAGATAATATACATAGATGCAAATATGTAGGGAAGATCGATTTTTAAAGATAGTGATTAGTTCCTTTATAGTAACACAAATGCCATTAAAATAATCATGACAGTATTCATGATTTTTACACAATAAAAATGTTAGGCATTGCATTTATTATTGGACAGTAGAATTTTTTAAATAATCGCTTTTTTGAAAATACTCGGAAACTTTATCAAATTATCTTTTAAATCTGTCATAATTGTATTTATCGCGTGCGTAATAACTAGGTTAATCATTAGATGTAGCAACTTAATCAACAACAGAAAATCACTGCAAATTGCACGAAACATGCAGTAAATTATATAAATTGGCTTTGCATATTGTATGGGCTCGACATGATAAGTGTATGTGGCTAAGATGAAGGATATGAAATGATAAACTTCATCTTAGCCATATACACTTATCATTTCTAATGTGGCTAAGAGGAAATGATAAGTGTATGTGGATAAAATTATTCCATCATTATTTTAGGGATTACGATTTGATTTAATATTTCAAATCTAAAAAAAAAAGGAAAATAAATCTCTACAGGATTTATTTATTGAGCAATTCTACTGGATATGTTTTCAAACTAACATGGAAGTATATTAAAATTTTTTAAACATAATTTTTTAAACTAATGTTTGAATGTTAATTCGTAAAACTATAATACTTGGAAAAGTTATGTAGATTTCAAATCTTCTCATTCATCATAGTTCTTAATTATTATCGTCATTTTAAGCGACATGCCAACATACATGTACAATTTAAACCATTTTATATATATTTTTTAAATAAAAGTTATTGTTGCCATATTATACCTTAGAGAGTAAATGTTTATTCCATGAATAAACGCGCTTTATTATGCTATTATTGAGATCCCATGATTGTGTTACGTTAAAATCTGTAAACAATTTTGCAAAAAAAATATTCACTTCTTTACATTTCACAGACAGGAATTTTTCTGCAAGAGTAGTTTTTAACAATATAAAAAATATAAATTTCATTACTCGATAAAAAGTTATTTATTTTAAACTCATGGAATCATCAGTAATTTATGGGATTTTTATAAAAGACCTTTCAATTACTGAAAACGTTTGATTTAATTTTAATATGAAACCAAAAAAAGTTTACTTTTAATTCATACTAATAACTCCCCATTTTAACTTTGAAATAATGCTATTTTTTCAAATCTACAAAAAAATTAACTCAAACGAGCTCCAGAGATATAATTGATTATTTATGTAGTATTGAAACCCCTCCTTTTTTAATTCGGAATACGCTATATTTTTTTAATTTTGTGACTTTCTTCTTTGAAATCTATTTTCAATGTACTCCAAACTTGTGTTTATTCTGTACTCAGTACAGCCTACCCTCCTTTATTTAAAATAATTTAACTTACGTAGCAAAATAATTATTATTTCAATAAATGCAATTTAATTCAATCTTAAATATATTTAATTGCATTTCCCAATTACATTAAAGTTTAGTACAATAATTTTTACAATTAATTATCCAAATTAAACTGAATAAATTGTTCATTTCTTATTTAAAAACATGGAATAAGTTATAGAATATAACTCTCATGTTTCAATCAACATTTTCTTTTCTGTTTATAAATATATCATGATTATGAGTTAGAAATATTATAAATTTTTAAACTATAAAATTTTACCTATACAGGTATCAGAAGAGGTCCATACATATTTAAACTAATGAAATTCATATTCAAATTTAAGTGCATTTGTTTCATAAAAGGAATAAATTCTTTATTTTTAGTAAAACTACTATATTTTTAAACTATTTTAAATATAGTGAGCTTAAAAGCTTTTAGATAATTATTTACTTATTTAATCTAATGAATTGATAACTTATGATTTGAAATACTTAACTTTGCTTAAATATTATTCTGTATCAAAACATTTGTTGGGCAAAATGAAACTTGAATAGAAAGAGACTATATATAAGACATCTTTAAGAACTTTTATTATGTACTTAAATAAAACATTTTTAAAATCATCCCAGATTTGGTTGAATTATGTTTTTGTATTTTTCCCATAGTCCAGCCCTTTTTTTTTTTTTTCAAACAAATTTAAAATGAATTTTTTAAAAATCTTATCATTTGTCTTTAAAACATTATGCATACAAACTTTAATGGTAATCCATACATTGGTGAAATTTCTATGGATAGTAGATTTAATATTGCGTTCACCTTGTGCCTTATTGAATATCCAATGTTGAATAAAAAACCCCTTTCCCCTCTTTGACTGCTGGGGAAAAGTGTCTTAACATACTATTTGGCGACTTGGCTCCCAAGAATAAAAAACTTGAGCAACCATTGGAGACCTACATTCACCGACCGCGTTTTCATGACGTTTGTTTTAGTGGTTCCTTTCGTTAAAATAGTAGGTCATCAATCGTTATGATCCTCTTTACCATCAAAAATGATTTCGTTTTGTTCGATGGACTTCTTCTTTTTCAGAAGAGTGATTCGTGATTCACGAATTCGTAGGAAGTTGAGAACCAGTAGTGTGTAGCAAATGAATCCAGTAGATAGTTGGATTCTAAAGTTTGCAGTCCAGACTGTTAAAATTCAATAAAAACACACAAAATGCTTTTAACTGTGATTACGTAAGAGATTTTTGAGGGGTCTTACACTAATAAAACTGTAATGCTAACTTTCATGGATTCTATAAAATCAACATTACATAAAAAATAACTGAATTTTTGAATTTGTTATTAATGATAGGTTACTCTTTTTTATTTAGAAATTGTTTCAATATATAGTATTTATGAAATATTTTAGATTAAAAATGCATTTACATAAAAAGATTCTTTTAGGATTACTGTAATAGAATTTAGCTGTCTTTTATAAAAACATTACTGCTATTTATTCATTAGAAAAAATCGATGCATTCAGATGTGCAATTCTGTGCATCAATAAAACATTCTTTTGTTCGTTTTTGATATTTTTTGTCAGTTTTCTTTTAAATGTTCCGGATTAAAGTATTTTAAATCTTAAGCAATTCTTAACTTTAGAATTCTTTATTAATGATGACTGATGATTTTTAAAGACACAAAATGTATTTGCATTTTAAATGTAGAGTTGTGGCGGCTATCTAATTAAAGATTCTGTTTGAAAAGGTAAAAAAAATATACTGATTAAAATTCAAAACTAAAAATAAGATAAATTATTAGCAAATACTTATTTGCTGGAAAGAAGTTTTAAGTTTTCATTTATTATTAATTTTCTTTTTTCTTTTCTTAACTTCCATTTCTATGCTGGGAATGCTACACGATAAATATTTTGGCTTTAATGTCTTTTTCCTGGGCTCAAGAAGAAAGATGCGAACCCACAGATTCCACCCTTGGAAGTATCCCTTCTAATATGTGGCGATATACCATTGGTGCAATATAGAAGATCCCATGATGCACCCTGAAACTTCAACACCTCTGACGTTCTAGTAGGGAATGACTTCGAACCAAAGTGTTCGATATTCAAAAGCAATTGTTTTCTTGTGATGTAATCATTACAATTTTTATTTCCAATTTTACTTAAAGTAAAGAAATTGAATGAATGATTTGCTCATAAATCGAATAAGTATATATATATATATATATAGTACGGTGTGTTGAAGCTTGAAACACATCGAAAATAAAGAATACAAGAGATCATTCTATTGAAAGAGAATTTTATTATTTAATTGTTATTTACAAGAGCTGCATAATACAAACGCAGCGTACCTCGCCGCCAGCACACCTTTTTCTAAATCAGGGGTGGCCAACCCAAATGATCTTGCGGGCCACTTTGGAAATGCATCATAACTCCGCAGGCAGCACATAAAATTATATATCCCCACATTAGATTTTAGACCCCTATAGACATTTTTGGAGTGAAAATTGAAACATAATGAGTTATTAAATTATGTATCAATTATGTAAACATAGATAATACAATAATAATGATACTAAACACACACTGTAAAGAAATGTATAACACTAAAAATGAAATATAAATAATAATAAATATAAACAAAATAAAAAAAAATGAAAACATTAAAAAATATTTATTTTACTAATGCGACATTTGTTTCTCCACTCATCATGAGTTCGCAGAATATAGTTTTTATTATTCTGCGAAGTCATAATTGTAAACTCATAAATAAAACTAGGCGACATCTCTCATATATTCGCAAAAATATCATTTTAAAATCAAAGTTAATTTTTCGTAATTTCGACAGTTCATTTTTGAATATATGGATGCACAAATAATGTATTTTTTTTAATACATTGGTTTTCACTACTTTGGCCTTTATGAAATAAATATATTTTGTAAAAGTGTGATAAATCTCAAGGGCCGGAAAAATATACAAGGCGAGCTGCGGGTTGGCCACCCCTGTTCTAAATCAAAACTCAAAGATATGAGTGTTACCAGACGCTCTCACAAAATTTCTGACAAATTGTCAAAGAGCGTGTAGTAAGTAGAGACTGCATATGAATGCTCCTGCGAAGATTTAATGCACACTACAGTAGGATCTGTAGTTAAGTTCATATAGTAATTTATAAGAAATGCAGCACTTTAATGTAGTCATTTGAGGAAGTTAATGCATTCTAAAAAGGTTTAGTAATAATTAATAAGTTAAGTTTAGTAATAAGTTAGTAGATAATAATTTGGATAAGGATGTCCTTGTTAGAGCAACAAATTGATCTAATATTTATATGATATAATATACTTAAAATATAAAAAACATTGAATAAGAGTTTGTGAATTTATATGAAATCACATCAAGAATTATTCTGTATATTTTCCTCTTATATATTTTTATTATATGAAAACGTCAGAATATTTTATTTCCTTATAATTTAATAGAGAAATGTTTTTACAAACCTGTTATTTACCTCTCTAATTTCCCTATCATACTCTGTATTTTTAAATGAATAATAAGCAATAATTACCTCAAATAATTTATTTACAACCTTTATTTAGTTTAAAATAAAAGTAATTTTCCTTTTAATGTAAAAAAAAATAAGTCAAAAGGTTATGTTTTCAAGAAGTTAAAAAGGTAACACTTTTTATAATTTAAAATTTTACCATACATTTTACTGCTTCTTAAATCTTCCTTTTAAGGAAAGTTTTAGCGTTTAAAATTATATATCGTTAATATACTCATGCGGAACCACAAACATATCATGCGTGTAATGTAATAAATTCAGTGCTTTCAATTTTTTAGTGAGAAACAAATCTATTGAAGGAAAACTTTATTTTGAAAATTTTCTCTATAATTTACGCAATATACTATATAATTGTTTATTTTTAAATTATAATTATATAAAAGAAAGGGAAAATCCTTTTATACAGTTAAGAAAATGAAAAAGATGTGAAACCTGAAAAACAATATATATATATTTAGTTTTCCATTAACATTTTTTTTTTTTCTTTCATTTATGTGAAATTTTACAAAACATTTTGTGAAAACGGAAAAAATCAAATTTAAACGAGAAAAACGTTTTAAATAAAATAAAACATAATAACATAAATAAAATATAATTTTGTTTAAATAAACCTCAATACATTATTTTAATATTAATCTGATTTAATAAATATTTTGAGAATAAACCAATGTAGTGAAGGTTTGTCATTAAAGAAGTATAAATATTTTCATGAATGATGGAAAAAAAAATTTCCTTTTTTCTATTTCAGAGATACCCATTTTCATACTATTTCTGTCACTTTCATTAAAAAAAAAAAGATTTTATTTGTTGAAAATTAAATAAAAATACTTAGAAATGTAATATAACTGTAGAATGAAAACTAGAGTATTTCAATCTAATAATTTTTAACTTTTTCAGTTTATTTCCTGTTTAAAATTTAAACTTTTCTTTTAAATGATGTAAAGTTTCGAATAATTTGTAAATAAAACGAATAAATAAAACAAATGAGTACAAAATAAACAAAAAACGTACATAAATTAGTATGATTCTCTAAACTCAAAGTCATATAAACTATTTCATGAAATCTAGATAAAATTCCTTTCACGAAAAACAAATAATTATTTAAAAACTATTTTTATATTATAATTATATAATAATTATTTTAATTAATATAATAGTTTTGATTTTGAACACAAAATTAAACAGAATACAAGAATATCAATATTGAAAGGATAATGTCATAACTAAGTTTGAATTTAAAAGGAAAAATATTAAAATTATAGTTATTATTTCAAATATTATTAAATTTATATAACAAGAACAAAATTGTGGTTGGAACTACCAAAATTTATAATGGTAGTTACTTAAGTTTCAAACTTCTTTACTTCAACAATTATTGCTTATAAAACTAAGCAAAAATGTTGAACAAAATTTTCAAAATTCAGATTTTTTTCTTTTTTTAATACATTATTCGAAACTTATTTTTGTAAACAAAAGATTCAAAGATTAATATACTTTTTTTACATATTGAATTAAGAATATATTTTTTTATCTTAATGCTTTTACTTAACGTATATAAATTACTATGATTCTCTAAACTCGAAGTCAAATGAACTATTTCATGAAATATAGTTAAAATTCCTCTTACAAAAGAACAAATAATTATTTTATACATTTTTTTATATTATAATTATATAATAATTATTTGAATTAATGTGATAGCTTTCATTTAGAACACAAAATTAAATGGAACAGAAGAATATAGTTATTGAAAGAATACTGGCATCTACTTAGTTAGAAATTTAAAAGAAAATATTAAAATAATAGTTATTATTTTAAATATCACTATTTTTATATAACAAGAACAAAATGCTGGTTAGAACTACCAGCATTTGGTAAGTTATAAATTTTGTTTTTACTTCAACAATTATTGCTTATAAAACTAAGCAAAAATGTTGAAACAATTTTCAAAATTAATTATTTTTATTTAATACATTATTTGAAACTTATTTTTTAAAAAATAGATATTAAGATTAGATATAATCTTTTTATATATTAAATTAAATATATATTTTTTAACTTAATGCGTTTACATCACATACATAAATTAATTTGATTCTCTAAACTCAAAGTCAAATGAACTATTTAATGAAGTATAGAGATAATTCTTTTCACAAATGAACAAATAATTGTTTCAGACAATATTTGTATATTATAATTATATAATAATCATTTGAATTGATATAATAGTTTTCATTTAGAATACAAAATTAAAGAGAATAAAAGAATATAGTTATTGAAAGGATACTGGTATTTACTTAGATTGAAATCTAAGAAGATAGTACTGGTATCTACTTAGATTGAAATGGGCCTGAGGGCCGAGTGGCTAGCACTCGGTACCACAGGTATCGGGTTCAAATCCCGGCGTTGCCATGGATGTTTGTAGTGGTTCGAATCCACTTTAAACCGTAGGTCAAGGTCCTAATAGGATAGTAGAGCGTTGCGGGGCATTGTTACTCTGTGGCTTATCTTCAAGTTACACGCGCCCCCTGGTTAATGCAAAGTGAGTAACTTCGGTGCAGCCCTTATGTCCTCACGGTCTATTTGCCAGCTGCATTAGAAGAAGAAAAAAACTTAGATTAAAATATATTAAAATTATGGTTATTATTTCAAATATTATTATTTTTTTTTATATAACCAGAACAAAATTCTGTTTGGAACTACCAGAATTTGTAATGATAATTACTTAATCTTCTTTTTACTTCAACATTTTCAAAATTAAAATTTTTTTTTTTAATTTAATATATTATTCGAGACTTATTTTTATAAAAATATATTTTAAAATTCAATATAATTTTTTTACATATTAAGTATATATTTCTTAACTTTATGCTCATACATCACAAAAATATGTCATCATTTTTTTTTTCATAAGAAGTATAAATCTTGAAGAGGCTCGAATCAGGTTAAGATTCTCCAATTTAAGCACTTCCTTCAAACTCATCCGGTTAGCACTGTTGCAATGAGCTCAGCAAGAATGCCAAACGGGAAAAAAAGAATGCAGAGAGATAAAAAATATTGCGTTGAACTTCTGAAAATCTTCTTTTTAGAGGTTCTCCACGTTTTGTAAATCAAGATACGTGAAAAAGCGACATAAAACTACTCAAAAATAATAAAATGAATTTCGTCAAACTTTCAGAATAGTAACTTTTAATTTCGATAACTAACTCGAAATAATAATGCTTAATTTTATAATAATAATTGATAATTATAATTATGATAATAATTATTAAATGAGAATTATTATTATAATAAAAATAACAGAAATAATATGAAAATAATAATTATTATTTTTTATAAATTTTTTTATTTTTTTATGTGAAACAGCTGCTATTAAAGCAAGCTAAATACTTTTTGTCTTTTCAATTAGTTATTAATTATGCCTTTTAAGAGTTGTTCCTTTTAAGTATATTTATTTAATTTCTTTACGGACATTTAATTGAATTTATTTCGTATTCTTAATCTTTATCTTAGGATTTAAGGTTTTCAACCTATAACATTATTATTTTTTTTAGAATATTAAGCTATTGAATTATTCTATCACTTTTATAAAAGAAGCATTTTCAGATTTTAAAAAGTATTATAACCATTTTTGGAATATTAGTTTCCTCAAATAATTTTTAGCAATAAAATTAATGTCATTCATGATTTATTTTGTTACGAAATATCCTTTATTGCATTAAAATTTTTAAAACATTTAATTATATTTAACTGAAACATAAGCGTAATATTTGCATTAAAATTAAATCTAACCTGAACAACTATACAACCACATCATTTATTATCAAAGGAACAAAGGACATTTTTTTAAAATTTCAACTAGTTTCTAAGGTATCAAAACATTTAGTTGTGTGCACTGGTGAGCATCTATAAAAAATCGGACGGAATTGAAATTCGATTCCAATAATAATTTTTACAAAAACTCTATAATCAATTATTGAGTTTTCATACTATTTCCTTCTCAGATTTTTAACTGTATTTTTAGTAAACGGAGATGGTTATTGAATCAAGGATATTATTAATTTTGAAAAATTCAATGAACTTCAGTTTTTCAAAGATGGAGTCTTTCCTTCTGAAAGCGCACAATAGAAATTTAAAAGAACAGTAAAGGACAATATATTCATTTATTTTAATTTAAAAATCGAACCTAGAAAGCTCTAAATCAAAAATAATTTATATCAGAAAATATTTTTAATTCAGATCAAATTCTCCAATATTTTCTCCAAAATCACTTCATATGAATCAGTTTCATGTAACATGACATAATGCTCATAACAATATTTATGTAACATATGTAAAGAAAATTAACATTAATTCATATTTTAAAGAAAGGCATGGTACTGAATCATCTATAACTAATTCAATGTAATGCGAACACTGGGTTATTAATGATGAATTGTTAATTAGTTATGAATAAAAAGATCTGCTTTTAAGAGTAATTTATAGCTAAACTATTAAACATTATGATTGTTTGTTAACTGATTTTTGTTCAAATTTATTCACAGAGAAAATATATTTTTAAATATATAAAGCAAAAAATTGAATACATTCCTCCTTAATTTTCAAAAGCATTGAAAATGTAAACTTTTTTATGATGAATTAGTTGATAAAATTCTAAATTAATTAAATCATTAGTTAAATTCTAAATTAATCTAATTATCCCCATTTATAAATAAATTTTCTAATATTTTTAACTATAAGAGAATGAATGAAAATTCCTAGTAAGCTGATAAAAAAAATTTTAGACTTTAAATGGTTTCCAAATTTATTTAGATGTTCTTTCATCACGATGTTTGTGTAAATAATATAAGTACTGTTGTTATATATGTACTATAAATAATATAAATTTATACAATATAAAGTAGCACAACATTTATAGCTTAATTGTACCTATAACATATCATAGCTTTCGTAGTTAAAAAGTAGGAAGCATAAAAATACTTTAAAAACGAACATGGAAAGCTCTAAATAAAAACAATTTTATCAGAAAATATTTTTAATGCTGATCAAATTTTCCAATCTAGTCTCCAATATTATTTGATATGAATACATTTCATATAACAGGACATAATATTCCATAACAATATCCATGTAACATAAATAAAAATAATTGACATTAATCCATATTTTAAAGAAAGGCAGGGTACATAATCCAAATTTTTGAAAAATTTTGGATTAAAACATTAAGTAAAATAATTTATTTGAAAATTTTATTTGTTGATGCACATTGAAAAAAATAATGCATAGCAGCTTTTTTAGAAATGAATGTGTATCTATGATTCCAGATATGTATGAAAATAGAATTATCTAATTAACTTAAAGTTAAAAAACAAAGTATAAATGAAAAGTGGAAAAATAAGACACAAAATAGCCTAACCAAAAACAACAAATAAAGCCTTTTTTTTATTACTCGTATTCCAAAGTACTTAAAAATCATGTAAATATCTAAAAAAAAAGTTTTGAAAAAATTGAAAAATTTGATTTCAAAAATTTGAATTGGCAAATAACAATAAATGAGCAAAACAGTAAAAAATATTTATTGGGTCAATGTGTGGCATTTTGGTAATAGATTGTTAGGAAAAACTACGAAAAACTGATTATCGGCCTTTTTTATAACAATACTATTTTTGTTCTAGAATTTTTTACCAAAAAGAGAAAATTACAAATCCATAAAATTGTACAAACGCATTTTCTGGGAAAACCTTATTATTACAATTTATGCTTTTTCCGAAATTCATTTTTCAGTTTAAAAAAGATTATTTTACATGTAACTAAGCACAATTCTCTTTCTTTCTAGCAGTGATCATTTATAACAGAAAAAACCAAATATTAAATGACATAATAAAAAATATTTAATAAAAACTAAATTAAAAAGTAGGTAAAAATGTGTTAAATTAATTGTATTAATTAAAAATGCTTAATGCAGATGTTTTCAGAAAGAAAGAAAAACAAATAAATTAAGTCTAAAAAAAGTCTACTATTCATTTGATTTATAATAATAAGCCTCTAGACAGTTATCCAATAGTAAAGCGAAATATAAAATATATTTATATATGTATAAAATATACATTACAATATATAATATATATTATTATATTATATTACAATCTATGTTTTTTCAGGAAATTCATTTTTCATTTTTAAAAAGGAGTGTTTTACATGTAACTAAGCACAATTGTCTTTTCTCTAGCAAAGACCAAATATTTATAACAGAAAAACTAACTAATAAAGGACATAATAAAATATTTAGTTAAAACTAAATAAAAATGCTTAATGTAGATGTTTTCGTAAAGAAAAAAGAACAAATAAATGAAATCTAAAAAAAAATTCTACTATTCATTTTATTTTTAATAAAAGCTTCTAGACAGCTATCCAATAGTAAAGCTAAATATAACATATATTTATATCAGTATAAAAATATATATTACAATTTATGTTTTTTCAAGAAATTAACGTTTTATTTAAAAAAGAGTATTTTACACTTAACTAAGCACAATTCTATTTCTCTAACAAAGACCAGGCATTTATAACAAGATCTAACTATCAAATTACATCATAAAAATATTGAATAAAAACTAAATTAAAAATGCTTAATGTAGAGGTTTTCACAAATAAATGAAATAAATGAAGTCTACGATTCATTTGATTTTTAATAACAGGACTCTAGACATTCATCCGATAGTACAGCTAAATATTAAATATATTGGTTGTTTATATATGTAGAACATACGTGGCAATTGATAAAAGATTTTGATCAGCTAATTCTGCAGATTACAAAAGCGATTAGAACGTCGGTGAATTAAAATTATCGCTCGAACCTATTTTCTTTCGAAATTTCTCATAACGTCTGAAGCGTTTACCTTAAAGTAGTTGGCTGCAATTTTGGCAATTACAGAGAAGTAAGTGGAATCATTTTCTGTTGAATCATATTAGCTCTTAATCTTTTGGAATCTAAAAAATTATTGAAAATCTTTAAGAAGATAGGAAGTATATTTAATAGTTATAATTAATTAATTTTGTTTTAGTATGATTATAAGAAATATATTTCAATCTAATGAAATTTTGAATTAAAACCTTAAAATTTAATCTAAATTTTAAGGTTTCAACTTTTTTTTTTTGAAAGTATAAAATGACTTTTCATAATTTGCTAAAAATGAAATCAATATATTCTATAAAGCCAATTATTTACAAAAATGAGTATGAAAGGAAATTGTATAATTGCAGTATAAAATGATATCTTATAAAGCCTTACTTCAAATTAGATATTTTCATTATCCTTTGTTTTTATTATTTTTTGGTCAGTTAATACTTCTCTTTTCTAACGAAAAAAACGATGTAAAAAATATCTAATGACGAAATGAAATCTACGAAAAGTAAAATATCTAAAATATAAAAGGACCCATGAAAATAACAATTATATTTGGAAACTAAAAAAATTGTTACATTTTGTCTTTAAAATACAAATAAATTAACTATGAAATTATTTATTAATTAATTTCATAGTTACAATACACATGATATATAATCACGTATATTGTAACTAAGTATATATATCACGTATATTGTAACTATGTATATATATCACGTATATTGTAACTATGTATATATATCACGTATATTGTAACTATGTATATATATCACGTATATTGTAACTATGTATATATATCACGTATATTGTAACTATGTGGATATGTATTCACGTATATGATTATACACGATTATACAATGTGAGTGATTTTTAATCGCTTCTATTGACTGTTAAAAAACCTGCTGTTAAATATTTAAGGGGAAATTTACTTTTATTTTATTCACATATTGAAATTATTAAACAATTTTATTCCACTTTGATCTTCAATTTTAGATAAAAGTCGTGATCTTAAATTTTGATCTATTGAGAGAACTTATTAAATGAGCTTTATTTTCTTCTTTCAGAAAAAAACTTATTATACATTTTTAATTGATGCAATAAATATTATACTTCCAAAGAGTCAATGAAAATCTCTTAAACTTGAATGAAAACTAAATTTTGATTTTTTTACAGCATAAAATGTCTGTATCAGTTTAGTAAAAAGATATAAATGAAAATAAGAATCACAAGTACATCTAAGTATTAATTAAATTCAATGATATATAGAAAATTAAATATGTTATTCATATATGTTTGAATTAATGCAAGACTAATAATTTTAAATGCAGCTAAAAATTCTTGCTTCACACGAATAAAAATTAAAAGCCTTTAGAATAAGATATTATAATTTATTTAAGTAAAAAAATTATAATTAGAGTAAAAATGTTTAAGTACGTCCTCAATTTTAAATTTTATTAGTTTCATTATCATTCTGTTTCCGGTATTTGTTTAAAAAATCCAAAATATAATATAGGTTTTCTCTGAAAGTAAAGCAAAACATTATTCTAGATTACCAACAGATGTCACCAGAAGCAGCAACTAAATTCGGGGGGATAAATTTCTAAAAAAAAACTTATTTATATAAATATTAAATTTTTTTATTATTTTGTTTGTTTTCAGCACAAATATTAACCATTTTATCATCAGCACGTGTAAAAAAAGCCTGAAATATTCATAAATTATAAAAATGTATTAAGTTTATTTTTAAATTATGATTTAGCCTTTGCCTTATTTGCTTTCAAATGTAAATATTCCCAGTATAAAGTGTTCTGGATTTATCTTGTTAATTGAACGAAATAATTGTATATTTTATTCATGAAACATTATATTGAGCATTTATTAATTAAGTATAATAAGAATTGTTATACTTTTGACTTTATTACTTTGGCTTTGACTGTCATGCTTTTGACTTACTTTTTTCTTGGTTTTCGTAAAAGAATTATATAATTGTTTAAATAATATTTCAAACTTTATTAATAAATAAAAAATTAAATTGCTGTAACGGAGCTAATTAGAATAAATTCTTACTGAATCCATAAAATATTTTATGTATAATTCACTTATATTTTAAACGTTTTTCATTTTTTTAAAAAATCTGTTATTTCTTTTAAGTGCTTTTAAGTTATTCAAATTTGCTTAAGGAAATACATTTCAAACGCATTGTAAGACCTACAGTTTTATTAATAAGAAAGACTATTTAAACTGAAGAATGAAGAAGTTGATGTTTGCATATTCGTTTTAAATCTTATTTTCCGCTACAAGATGGCAGCACAAATTCATCCATCAAACGACCAAATAGCATATATTTAATATAACATTCCGGGAATTTCAGACACCAAAACGAATTCTCCATTTAGAGGGAAGATGGGGCGGGGGCTTTTTTTTTTTTTTATATTTCTAATTTAGAATAAAAATAATTTATTTTTGGTAAGAGTGCATGGTATACATGTTAAAATATAAAACATTGTTTTAGGGAAACATGTACCTTTAGATATCGCACAAAAAAGACTAAATTATAAAGAGCACTTTAAATGAGAGAAACTAAATCTGATGAAATTGTCATTCCTAGCAGACTTATCCAAATGCAATACTTGAATATTCACATGCGAATCACTTGAATAAATAGAGACTTAATTTTCAATAAGTTTGCTCAACTTAGTGCTATGTCTCATATTATTCTTGAAAAAATATGAGGCTAATAAATTAAAATGTGAGAATTATTAATGAAGATTTCCTATAACAGATATTAAACAGAACGATGTTACAATGTTAATGTATGAATAATGGGCCTATGTTAATTTAAATAGACTGCATAAAGTTTGCATCGTGCCAAACCTTTCTTCCAGCTCACATCATATAAACTGGCGCTCTTTAAATCAACATCCATAGGCTCATCTACAGTAATAATATGCTTTACATCATTTATATTCATTGGCACAATGAAATCACTTGGCGTGCTTGGTGAGTAAAATGTCGGCTCTCTAAACTTGTTGTAATCAATAATATATTATATCTGCTTATGCCTTTTGGGGCTTTTTGAGTCTTGAGTCAATATACCTCATTCAATACGTTTTCTCGAATTTTGCTTCACCTTCGCAGCGTATAAGGCTGCATTATAAAGTATCACCAAAGAGTTCACAGATTTTTCAGACTTTACACGCATAAATTTTATTTAAGTGCATCTTTTATTGTTATATTGAATTATATCTCTCAAAGAACTTTCAAATAAGTCCTTGATCACTTCCGTGACACATCTGAATAAAGAGATATAACAGTGAGAACTGAACGCTCGGCGCCGTATTCTAGGCGCTGCGCGTAACTCGCATTCGCTCCTGTAACTCCCCCTCTTCTCCTTCTCTCCGCTACGTGGCTTGTAGCTTTCCACATCCCCATCTTTTTTTTTTCTATTGCCATGCAGTATACGCAAATAGAACACGAAATTTTCAATATATGTAAAGTAATAAAGTCAGTAATAACTATTGAGTATGAGTCATTAAAACTATTAAACAAACTGATCAAAATAAAAAGATATTTAAGATTTTTTATTAAAAAAACACGTAGAAATTAAATTTTTCAATTTAATTTGTTACATCATAAAAACGTTTCATAATATTTTTATACGAAAGCTGGATTGACTAAATTGATAGATAAATTAAAAATGTTGAACTTGCAAAGGAGATAAGGCAAATTATCTATGGAATAACGCATTACTGTAGCATTTTTGTTTTCTTTTTGAGTGAACAGATCATAGTTCTAACTTCAAGAAACTTGAGTCATCATTAAAAACCACGGAAAAATTATATACTAATCATTTTTTTTTCATGAAGTAAAATGCTGATATAGAAAACTTAAAACAACATATTATGTTATAAAATAATTTCTTTGGAGTTATTAAACATCAAATATGCATAAAATTTTGACTTTTCATACCTCATCTAATAACAAGAAAATAAAAAAAAAAAAAAAAAAATTACGTAGGAATAATATAAATGAAAAATGTTGAACCAATATAAAAAAGTTTTTATAGAACAACAGCATATTTTTTTAAATTTGCAATGGGGATTTAAATTTTATAATTTTCTTATAATGATAAGTCCTTGAAAATAAATTTATTTCTTATATCATTTGATTTCTTACATCGTAATGTGACGAAACAAAATTTTATATAACTGTTTAAAATTAATGCCTAACTCGTGGTTCAATGATAACTGGCGCAGCTGCTGAGCATTAGGGCTGAGGTTCAATCCGCTGGCGGCTCTGTTGTAGACGCTATTTCAAAACCGAGGAGATTCGATGGTGTTTGTGATGTTCAACCTCTTGCCTCGTTAGTCGAACTACTGGTGCGAGTTTTCTCCCATACGATACACAAATGAGGGTAGTTCCTCCTAAACGTCCTTTGAAAGGCACTGCCTCTCCTTCCATGAGACCACAAGGGTTCTTGGAACTTTGCCTAAATGACTATCAACCAAGAGGGATTGAAACAAATATCATAATAAAAATTACTGATTTATTTTATAAAATAAGGAACAGATCAGCTTGGACGAGAAGACTTTTCAGCTTCTGAACTAAGGGAACTTAGTTCGATGTTAAGCAAATGAGGCTGAACTGGAAGCTCTCATGTCAATGCCGTAGTGGCCACTTTAAATTCGGAGACAGAAAAGACTGTCTTTTGAACAAGAAGGGAGAAGATCGCAAATATTTAAATGCATCACTTGTGGATATCTCTTAAAAATTGTTATGGTAAAAATGTGCGTACAATGTAACAGGTACTTCATGGAACACCCTGGTTAATGTTGAATCCATTAAACACCTACCTTTATTGTGACAAAAATTTCAGTTTAAAAATGCCTCACATTTAGAAATAATAATTTTAAAAATAATTAATTAATATAAAAACTTCATTTTTTCATTCATAATCATTTGTAAATAAAAATTGTCTGAAGCACTTTCTACCAAAATGAGCCTGGTGACCAAGTGGCTAGCGCTCTGGACTTTGTTTATGAGTGGTTCGGAATCCACTTCAAAACTGTAGGTCCCGGTCTATTTATCCTTCGTGTGTACAAGATGACCGTAGAGCGACAAAACAAACCAAAACTACGAAAATGATTTCTTAATTAGTGCTGATAACGATACAACTGAAAATCTTCCAATTAATAAATTTACATTTGGTTAACCAAGATTCTCTTTCTTTATCCAGAATATAAGTTTTTAAAATTAATCTAAAAGAGTGATTGGATCCAAAATATATTGTAGTTAGTATATGTTGTATTATTGAATGTATAATAATTTTTTTAGGGAAGGCAAGTACGTATTGAAATTATTTTGTTTGATGCATAGTTATCTTATCTTGCCTTTTATTTCTTCTTTAGTTCTTAAAAGAAAGCATTTTCGCGTGTGTTTATGTAAGAACATTTTTAAGATTTTTTTTTTTATAAACATCTTCGATATTTATTAATTTAATTGATAGATCACTCTTCTGTTATGGTTTCTCTTTCTTATAACATCTATTTATAGCTCAATGTTTGCAAGCTTTTTTTCAGAATTTCAATTTTACCTGCTCATTGAATATATCATGTTTAGATATCGAATAACTGCTAACATTTTCTTTATGAACTTTGGCTTACATTGACACAACCTACTCTTACATAATAATTCTTTACATTCAGGAGCGAAATCAATCATTCTTTTTAGCCAATATTTACGAGCCAATATTTATTCCGATATTTTAATTTAACTGATGAATCACTCTACTGTTAGGTTTCTTTCTGCTTATTATAACATCTATTTATAGCTTGACGTTTACAAACTTTTTTTCAGAACTTCAATTTTATTTTATCATTAAATATATATCATGTTTAGATATTAAATAACTGCTAACATGTTCCTTATGAACTTTGACTTAAATTGACACAACCTACTCTTATATAATAATTCTTTACATTCAGGAGCGAAATCAATCATTCTTAACTTACAAATCAATATTTATTCCGATATTTTTAAGATTCTTTCTTTTATGGCGTCTTCAATATTTATTAATTTAATTGATAGATCACTCTGCTGTTATGATTTATTTCTTTTTATTATAACATCTATTTTTAGCTGGATGTTTACATCAACTTTTTTTCAGAATTTCAATTTTACTTGCTCATTGAATATATATCATGTTTAGATATTAAATAACTGCTAACATGCTTCTTATAAACTTTAACTTACATTGACATAACCTACTCTTACATAATGATTCTTTACATTCAGGAGCGAAATCAATCATTCTTAACTTACGAGTAAATATTGATTCCTATATTTTTAAGATTATTTTTATGATGTTTTCAATATTCATTAATTTAACTGATAGATCCCTCTATTGTTATGGTTTCTTTATATTTATTATAACATCTATTTATAGTTCAATGTTTACAATTTCAATTTTATTTGGTCATTATGTTTAGATATTGAATAATTCCTAACATATTTCTTATGTACTTTGACTTACAATGACACAACCTACTCTTGCATAATAATTCTTTACATTCAGGAGCAAAATCAACCTTTCTTAACTTACAATATTTATTCCGATTTGAATTATTGATTAATTTTCAATCCTGCCCCGTTACAACCAATGCAAATACACTGGAAAGACACATCAACCTGTGTTTATAAACTTACTTTCATAACATAACCCCGCATTTTCCCATTGTGCAAAATAGAGCATATGTAGGCGAAAGGACAAACTGTAAAGAACGACCTAGACTTTGAAAAAGCATCAAATTATGCTGCTCCTCTACCTGAGGGGGAAACCTGCAAGACGTCAATGATTTCTTCCTTTACACAACACACAACGAACTGGATTTAGGGATGTTTCAGGTGCTTCCTTCCCCCTTCTTGATAAAACCAGCAAGGTAGGCACATCATGAAGAAGATTCCGACGAGTTTATAAGTATCATCATCTCTTAACGAAACAGGTAGCCGCTGGCACTTCCAAAACCACGGTGCTGGAACCATGACCGTTACAGTCAGGGGTCAATAACATTGAAAACTTCCTTGGTGTGTTTTCTAAATCAGACTCGTTTGCCTGTATGGTGCCAGGTTGCTAGGTTCTCTTTTCACGTGTTTGGTGAAAGTGCCGTTTCTCTACGTAGACACACGAAATTATTGACAAGAGTTTACTGAATCGTGAGTAGTTTTTTTTTTATACTACTTCTTGTCGTAATTTGTAATTTTGTTATTTTAATCTTCTTTTTGATATGATTTAATCAATTACATTAGAGTTCATTTCATTTTGTTTTGAAATGTTTCGTTTTGTTATGGCTCGAATTGTTTAGAGGTTGTTGTTGTTTTCTCGAAGTTTTTTTTAATTCTAATAAAGTATCTGATTGTATTAAAGTATTAAAGTTATTTTTTTTTAGCTTTGGTATAAAAGCTATGCTAGGCTTCAATATAATTTTGCGTGGACTGATTTGTTTCGTTGTATGGAATGTTATGGAGAGTTAGAAATTTGAAAATAAAAAAAATAAATAAATAAAAAATTTAAAAAAAAAAAACTCTTTCAATAAATCAATAATGAACAGAATGTCTCTTTTGAAGGCTAAGTTTTAGTTTTGTTTTGATTTATGCCTCAATTTGTATTGTAAATAACTATTTTCGTAAACTGCTTATGTTGTACTACAATTGTTCATTTTATTAAGCGCCTTGTTTGAGTTAATAAGCTTCTTTTTCAACAATTATTTCCTAATTTTTAATAATTATAGAATCATTAATGCAAATATACCTTTCGAAATCGATAACTTTTCAAAATAACAAAGATAAATAATGATAATAAATGTTTTCCCAACACATTGAATGTTTAGTATAATTATTTAAAAAGAGAAAAGGAAAGCAAGTGTAACTTATGAGTTTAGTACAATCGAATAGTTTTATTTGTACTCTTTTTTAAATCAAAAACATACATTTCCTAGGTTTGCATTCCATTTAATTTATAGAATCAGAAAAAAATTGCAAAAATTATTTATTAATAATCAAAATACTTTAAACTTATTATTCTAAATATTATATATTATATATAATACAAACTACTAGTGTAAGATGAGTATTATAGAATTTTTTCCATTGTTTTCCCATCAGAAAACGAATGAAATAACTCATTTCTAAGAATACTTTTACAAAACACATTGTAACAACACTTTTATGCAGCAGTCAAAATAGTCACTAAATAATCAAAATCTTACTTTCTTTAAAAAGGAACTGTTTAAGTCAATGCTAATTTTTGCTAAAAAAAAAAAAAGAACGAAATAATTTTTTAAAGATTTTAAACCATTGAAGAACCTATTAAAAACAAACGTAAATTGAAACATATCCATCTAAAGCAGTTTAAAAATGCAATGTCAAGGTTCTGTATGAATGTCGCTGTACTAATAATATAATAAGAATTATTTTGTAATGAAGATACAAATCTGAATAATGTATGCCTTTTTTATATTCTAAAACGCAATAAATGTAGGAAAGTAGATTGAAAATTATTAAATATATGTCATATTTTTGTTTCAGCAAACTTCAATGTATTTTGTATAAATTTTTGTCCGCATAATAATTTATATATGAATATATCTATTTAGGTGTCCAACATTCTTTACAAGAGAAACCGTCTTCCTCATTCTTCGCTATGTGCTTCATGGGCATGGCCCTTTTGGAGTTCTTCGAAGGGCTGCTTGTGCTTTGAAACAGCGAGCTCAGATGAAATTTATGTCACTTTACACTCAATGGAATGAGAAAAAAAGCTGTGACATCGGATTGCGCTCAGTGGATCTGAAACATGGATTTCCTAACAAATTTCAAGTAAGAAATTATTTCATTAATCAAATACTCCTTCTTCATGATTCCACCTCCTTCATTCTTCATGATGACTCCTTCTTTATGATTCTTCTTCCTTCTTCATTTTTCATGATGACTCCTTCTTTATGATTCCACCTCCTTCTTCATTCTTCATGATGACTCCTTCTTCATGATTCCTCCTCTTCCCTTAATTCTTCATGATGACTCCTTCTCCATGATTCCTTCTCCCTTTTCCTTCTTCATGATGACTCCCCCTTCATGATTAAATATTCCTTCCTTATGATTTTTTATTTTGACAAATTAATTCATACATATTCGTATCTCATCTGTAACGATTAAAGCAATACATTTTGTATGTGCGGGCAAGGAGTAGAATCTAAATAGAGATCAACCCCATTTGATACAAAGTTTCTCCAAAGACTTGTATGAAGCGATTGTTTCGAAATTCAAATTTATTTTTGAAGAAAGTTTGATCAGTTTTTAATTTTTCTTATTCCCGATGGCAAGTTTACAGGACAACAGACATCATAAAAAATAAATATAAAGAACAAGGTAAAAACAAATGACATTAGTTAACCCCTCAACATAATGATTTCCACAATTATTGTATTTCCTAAGAAATATTAAGTAAAGCAAAAGAAATTATTTCATTAATTAAGTACTCCTTCTTCATGATTCAACCTCATTCTTCATTGACTCCTCTTCATGATGATTCCTCCTCCTTCTTTCATGATTCCTCCTCCTTCATTTTTCATGATTCCTCCTCCTTCATTCTTCATGATGACTCCTCTTTCATGATTCCTCCTCCTTCATTCTTCATGATGACTCCTCTTCGTGATTCCTCTTCCTTCTTCATTCTTCTTGATTAAATACTTCTTCCTTAAGATTTTTTTTTTTATTATTGCAAATTTATTCATACATATTCGTATCTCATCTATAACAATAAAGCACACATTTTGTATGTGCGGGCATGAAGTAAAGTCTAAAGTACCTTTTATGAAACGACTTTTTTGAAATTCAAATTTATTTTCAACAAAGTTTGATCGGTCTTTATGTTTTTATTCCCAATGTCAAGTCTACAGGATAAATGATATCATAAAAATAAATACAAAGAACAAGATAGAAACAAATGACATCAGTTAATCCATCAACTTAAGTCTGGCAATCCAATAACGCTTCCGAAAGAAACAGAAGGCAGTGTAGAACAGGAAGCAACGTGAGGCATATTCACGTTTCCTGGTTATCACACAGGAAACACAGAGGGTCAGGAGTCAGTTTAATTTTATGAAAGTACTTGCAGATGATTACGATTTCATTGAAGATATTCTTTTTAAAATTCAAATTATGATTTTCTATTTTAAGTTGAAGCAATTTATGTTAATTTTCCAATACAGCTTGTTTCTAAACATTGCAGAGCTACAATTATTTCAATATGAGATGTAAAAAGAGTCGTTTAACATTTTTCGAAATCTGTAACGTTACTTACTGATTTCTGCCTACTTTTAAAAAAAATTAACATGGTTTTTCGGTAACACTCGACAACAAAGCAATAGTCTTCTCCACCCCACTTTAAACTGTAGGTCCAGGTCTGTTAGCCCTCGTGTGCATAAGATGACCGTAAAGCGACAAACCAAACCCCATCCCCCTTCCTGTTTTTTTTATAATTATATAGAAATTATTGGATTTTATAATAAGAACATAAGATATATAAACTGAATGAATCATTGAAGTGAATGACAAATTCATTGATTCATTCATTTTATATATTCATTCAATTCATTGATTCATTCATTTTATATATTCATACAATTCATTGATTCATTCAATTTATAGATTCATTTAATTCGTTTATAATTACCAATAACTGATAATTAGAATAAATAATTTAAAATAAAAATACAACGAAGTTTTTGATTTTAAAACATCTTTGTAGAGTATAATTATTATTACTTTTTATTATGTAATAACTTAAATTTATTTGGTTATATAAAAAGACAAAACATTGAAAAATTTACTGACATTTTTATTTTAAATTTTTATTGATAGGTTTTCATTCTCGCTCGCATAAGACTTTACAACAACAAACAAATTTTACATTTTCAAAATTAGTGTTATCTTTTTAAACAACTGTTTCTTGTGCTAAGACTGAATATTCATTGAAATAATCTCATTATTTAATTATCTATATACATAAAAATACAGCAAATAAAAATACAGTTCTGTATTTGTGTGAATTTGTTTAAAATGCTTTAACAATATTTTAAATATGTGTTAAAATTGTAATAATCCCAACACAAATTTCTTTCTTTAGCCATTCATTTTTAGTCTACGATGATTATTTACACGGATATAAGACCTTTAATAGTCGCTGGCCTCCTTCTTCCCTTACAAATTTTGGATGGAACTATCCTCTTCCATTACAACACAGGTTTCATTTATCAGGTAAGTCGTAATGAAAATTATTTATTTGAAAGATTTACTATTATAACATTTTGAAATTCTTCAGTAAATAACAATTTTGAAATCATCTAGTTTAAATATCAGTCGATATTATTTTATATTTTAAATAGAAATAAAGATTTTTATTTAAATGTCACTGATTTTTAAATGAAAATTATTTATTTCTATTTAAAATATAGGCTCTAGCGGGAAGTAATCATTGACCATTAATATTAGAAGTAAGCATTGAGAATTAATATTAGAAGAAAGCATTAAGCATTAATATTAGAAGTAAGCATTGAGTATTGTTATTAGTGCATTTATAATATAATAGAGCATAACTAATCTACCATATTTTGTTTTTGACTCAATCTTTTAGGGAGTAATTCTTACAAAAATTTTATAATTACAATCAGAAAGCATTCTGAAATTCATATACATCGTTCTGGGTTTATTTATAACAATAAAGTGCTAAAAACAGTTTTATTATTCCGTAATATGTTAAAGAGTTTACAAATTTCAGTAACACGCTTAATGTGGGGTGATATTTGGCAATACAAATTAATACCTAATTTGCCTGAATAAAATTCGTTCAATATAAAATAATTTTAGAATTCTTTCTAAAATTTGTCATAAAGAATGCATCATTTTAGAATTACTGTATTATATACTAAATTTGCTATTACTCTTGTTACTGTAATTTCCTCCTTTAATATAATTGGTTCATTATCATTGGTTGATTTCGACTCCTGTGTAATTTTAAAATCTAAAGTAAGAGCAATAGACAACAGTCTCGGAAATTATATAGCACAATTAAACGAAGATTAAGCACAAAAGTAAAAGAAAAAAATTTAAAGGAATTATGAAATACAAGCGAATTAATTAGAGATTCTTCTGAAAGGAATTGTAATTATATATGGTAATCTATAATATTCAATAATATTATAGATTAATATATTGTAGATTACTAAATAAACCAGTCTCTACTGCAAAGGACTAATATTTGCTAAAACTGATGTAATATATAATATAGACATAAATACCGATAATACTGACATAAACTCTATATTGGAAGTAAGAGTAATCGACAACAGTCTCGGAAATTATATAACACAACTAAAGGAAGGTTAAGGCCCAAAAGTAAAAGAAAATAATTTTAAAAAGTTATGAATTACAATCGAATTAATTAGACATTCTTCTGAAAGTAACATTAATCATAAATGGTACTCTATAATATTCAAAAACAGACTCGCTGTTGTATAATAAATAAAAAAATTTTATGCGGTTTATTTACTGTAAAAAAATAGCAATACTGAGCAAACCAATCTCTATGACAAAAGACTGCAAATATTTACATAAACTTTATAATGGAATTTGTTTTTTTTTTTTTTTAATTATATAGGAATACAAAACCTAAATGAATCTTTAAATATTTTTGTAAATATATTTAGTGTTCATATTTCTATTTTAAAAATTTTGTTAAAGAAATAATTTTTACATTTAAAAAAAAAAGAAATATACTCTCAAATTTGCTTTCATGCAGTTTTTATAGGGACCCCATAAAAATAGGTTCGAGTGTAATTTCTTTTATATTACTTTTTACTAACATTATGGGTTTTTTTTCATAGACTGCATAAAAACTCGCACAAAAAAAACAAATCATACAAAAGGACTGCGCTCAAACCAGCTTGAAAATGGATTAAAAATTTAAATAAATTATATACACGAAATTATAACTATTATATACACGAAAGAGAGATTTATTAATAAGTTCAAAAATAACTAAAAAATATTATCCAAATAAGATAAAATAGACATTTCTAGATCTATGAAAGTAACAAAATTTACAAAAATAATAAATTTTCACATGTTTTAACTGAATTTTCGGCCAGACTTTAAATTATTTTATCTAGATTACAGATTACTTGCTATTTTTTTAAACTAATATGTCTTTTTTGCAAATTCATTTTCAAAATATTATAAAAAGTACATTTAACACGAAAGTTATGGACCAATTTTAACAAATTTCCTCGATAAACGGTGGTTAAAGTGTTGACTGCTTCCAAATCCTCGAATACTGGCGTGGTCACTGGAGCGTTCTTTGTCTACATAATTGCGGAGAATGTTGACCTTGCAATGGTTTCTATTTTGGAAACACTCAACAATCGCGTGCTTTAAAAGAAACCAAAAAGTTTGAAGTAATTTTCAAGGTTTTGTGTTCTCAACATCAGAAAAGCTGTTTATTGTTCTTAAAATATGTATTTATGCTCTCACTATTCTCAGAAAGGTCTAAAAGTTCAAGTTTTGTTAAAAACAATAATATCTTAATACTTGAAAAGATTTTTCGCGCACTTTTAGAAATATTATCCATAAAATTATTCAAACATTTTGATTTGAATATATTTGTCCCTAATGATCCATTTTGAAAAGTTTAATTGAAATACAGATTATAAGAGCTGACAAAAAAAAAAACAGATAATTTATGAACTATTTGAACTTCATTCAACTACTCTTATACCATCTGTTAGAATAGGAAAGTATATTTTAGAATAGCATTACAAAAAATGTAAATTTTTCTATCTGCATTGTAAAAACGCTAAAGATTACTATAAAACAGTTACAATACAAAGGGGCAATTTTAATTTTAAACAGTGGCATGTAATATTTTTATTTCTTTTCTCTTAAAAGAAATAAAAATTTTCTTTTCTAAGAAAATTTCGAGCAGTAAGATTTTTCTTTTAAATTATTAAGTTTAATTAAACTTAATTATTTTATTTCCTTAATTTTTTTAAAATTATTATTCACAGTAAAAGAAATTGTCATCTTGGTTTATTCCATAAAGCAATATATATTTTCAGTCAGTAATTTTTTTGATTGCCATTATAGATCATAATAATACAAAGCGTTTTGGTGGTATTTGACATTTGTATTTATTGTCAATCATTTTATTCTTAACTTACAAAGTCAAAGAAATTGAAGAAATAATTATGGAGTAGTTAAAAAAAATCCTAGTCTTGCTGATTTCCTTATAGATGTTGTTGAAAAATGAGCTTGGAAATGTAAAAGTTCATCAGCATTTCTTTTCTTTTCCTTTATTATTTGAGACAAATTTATTTTATTCAAATTTTAAGCATAATTTTATGTATGATCTAACAAAATCATTTCAAAATTTTGAATTCTGTATTTTTGATTTTACACATAATATAAACGTTAACGTGGAAAACCAAAAAAAAAAAAAAAAAAAAAAAAAAAAAAAAAATGTCAACATTGTCAAAACTTTAGTTCCGAATTCGTTCAGCTTCTATTACCACGAATTTGTCATTACCTTGGGATACATACAATAATTAATAACCTAAAATTACATATTTCTTCACTTTAGTTAAATTTCCATTCTATTTTTATATGACTGATATGATACATTTAGGGTTTTTTTTCTAATTTGCTATGCTTCGAATAATTTGGCATTTCTTGATGCAGCAAATATAAAGATACACACACTCACACATACATGCATTCATACATATCTATGTATTTATCTATCTATCTATACATATAAATAATAACACGATACATAAACTCAAACCAAAGGAGAACAAACAAACGAATTAGAAACAAGATCATTTAGCACTCCAAAAGCTACTGTCAGTGTTCACTACACTCAAATTGTATAAAAAAACCGTCATAGCGTTCGCAATACAAAACAATACTGAAGTGCCTCACGCTCAAATATCTAAAAAAGAAAAGAGAAGAAAGAAATACTGTTTATATAACATATATTATTTATATGTAAATATATATATATATATATTATAAAGCTATTAATTAAAATTTGCTATTATGTTAAAAGGTTAAGCTATAATTGATACTTTATAATATATGTATATATTATGCAGTATCAGTTATAGTTTAACCTTTTAACATAATAGTAATTTTTTATAAAAAAAATTTTAAATGTCATATTTAATAATCATTATAAATTATTTAATTATTATTACGCAGAAAACGAGAAAATATATTCTCATTTACTGAAACTTCAAAAAAGGTATACAAATCAAGGAACGAATAATAGA
This sequence comes from Caerostris extrusa, assembly GCA_021605095.1. NCBI lineage: Eukaryota > Metazoa > Arthropoda > Arachnida > Araneae > Araneidae > Caerostris > Caerostris extrusa. Next base: position 43,771 of record BPLR01002418.1, read on the forward strand.
AATATTTTTTGTATACTTTATCGAACTCAAATAGTATATTTTTATGTAAAGATAAATTTTAGTCACCCTAATATCGACGTGGGGAAGGAGCGCGTTATCTTCTGACCTACAATAATATTTATAAGGTCACGACCCCCATCTTGTCTAGAGATAGTAGCTCAGGAATTTCTGACCACCCAATCCGGTAGAAAGGTGAAATTAGGTGACGTCATGTCAACGTCTAAACTGCAACTCTTGCCAGAGGCTATACCAACTGAGGGTAATGTTAGATAGATTAATTTAACAATCTTTCTCTTTTCAAGAATCTGCATTAAATATAGAATATTACATAGAAAACTAACATTTTCTCAAAAAAAAAAAATTTCATGTTAATCATGTTAATTAACATTCAATAAAAATAAAAAGAGTAATTATTTTAAAACACTTATTTTGAAAATAATAGCACACGCATATATTTTATTCAAAATTTCCCAAGAATAGCGCATCTTAAAATATTAAAAAAATCTATTTCAATATACAGCGTCTAATAAAAATATTTTCTTTTAATTGGATGGCAAAAATACAATAAATTACAAAATTTGTTTCTTTAAATAAATGTATTAAATGCACTTTTTGTTGTTGTCGTTGTTGTTAAACGCTAATTAATTTTACTCAATCATTTACTGTTTACAAAGTTCATTCAGCTTTAGTACAGAAGGGAGGCCAACTACACTCGCCCACATTTCCGCCCCCCTCAATTTTTAAAGTACCCTCTCTCTAACACATTTCTAGAGCATTCTCGCCCACATTATTTTACCCTCCTACTGTTTAATAAAATGCCTTTCTGCCCTATGGTTTTTTGACACCAAGGTTTAGACGCCAAAATTTCCGGTAAACTTTTGATTGTTGGATTTGGAACCCACGGTTTTTTATTTTTTTTTTTATGTGGAAGAACATAACCCCTCTCATCTACACAGCTCCTACTTCACATTCGTCTTTTCAATTAATCTAATAATAAATTTCTAGAAATTTAGTCTTGATCATCTCGTGAGTATGACACAGTTTAAATTAAAAAAAAAACTAAAATTGATCACAGAAATTATTGAAAATTCTAGAAAGTAAAACAGAAATTTTAACTAACAAATTACACATTGTTGAATATTAGTTACTTGTGATATATGAGTGTCTTGTAATATAAATTATCTTAATTGTAAGCATGAAAATGAACCTACTAATATTACTTTAGAATGACTTCAAAACGAATAAACGTTAAATATTTTGTGTTGCGTTAAAAATTATGCTTTAAAAATAATTATACATTCTCAACAAATACTTTTGCCTATCTTAAATATTATCTTAATTATTTTTGTATGTCATTTTGAAATCTTTATGTCATGTAATTGATTTTTGATATGTATTAATTGTTTGAATATCTCTGGCTGAAAAAAATAATGTTAATAAAAATTTAATTAAACCAGAGATTTAAAAGTAATTTGCTCAAAGGATTACATATGTATAGGGCATATACTAATTTTTGTATTGTAGATGTTGAACTGGGCTATAAAAGTCAGTTCAACATCACATCTATTTATAATTTATTTGTTCAATAATTACAACGTGGGGTCGAATTAGCAAGAATTTATTCTAATGTAAATATATTTTTTTCTGTGCTAAGTTAAATTTACATTTTTTCATTTTTACACATCTTCTTGCAATAACAAAAATGTATGCAAAAGTTGCTGATCTAATTCGACTTTTTTATTCTGTATTCAATTTCACTTTATTCATTCTTAATTTTAATATGATCCGTTAAATTAATGATGCTTCTTGAAAGTATTATATTGTTTTGTGATATTTTACAGAATTACTAAAAGATCTAATTAAAGGATTTTTAGGAACCAAGAAAAATATTTTGAGGAATTTTTTTGTACATTTTTTATATATTTATTTATTATTTTTGTATAATTCTCATTTCAGGAAAACGCATGGTAATGACAAAAGAAATCCTGTCAAGATTCTATTGGAAACATTGGAACTTGCATGTTTAAGTACGATTGCATTAGGCAAAAAAGGAGTGACTCTATCTACATGTGTTGATGGATTTCTATTTGGAGCTTGTTGTTTATTGAAAGAGGATTCCGTCCAAACGTATGATGGTGATATTTTTTCAACTCCACTCCATTCAAATGGTTACCAATATCAGAATGAATCAACTTCTTCTTTTTATCAAGTAAAAAAATAGTACTAATTTCAATAATCAATCAAGAAATACTAATAATTCAAAAGAAACTACTCATTCCCATTTTTACACTCTCTTAAACAAAGAATCATACACACAGTCTGTCACCCAAGCTTCGAATCTATTTACTCATAATGAAAATGTATCAAATGCAACAATAGTATCTTTTGAAAATATTGGTCGATTCACAACTTTTAAAAGACAGTTGACACGGAAACGGATAGTAACTTGCAATTTTCTTTAACTGATTTATCTGAACTTTCTTTTACTACCGAATCAACTCACCCCACAGAATTTGAAGAAGAATCAGCAAATTTTTTCCTACATGATTCCTCAAAAAATAATGGCACTGATAGAGTTTATGATTTTTCAACTACTTTCTCTCCTCTATCTTTATACATTCAGTCAGAAGAAAACGAAAATAAATTAACAACTGTCAGATTACAAGAAGGCGGTATAACAAAAGAAAAAAATAAATAATTCTATCAATTACATTGACGTAAATATACTTGGCAAAAATACCTCTTATGCTTTTAACAAGAACAGTACAATTTCATTTGATGAAAATTCTCTTTTCCAAAGTAATATATCCAGTACACAAATAGAACTTTTTGAAAAAAATAAATCATTATCAAGTAGTTCGGCACCGGATATTGTTATGGGTCTTTTAAAAACAAATGAATATTCGATACTAACTGGCAGCTCTACTGTTTCTCCAACTGAAGTTAATATGAATAATACTGTTGCAGAAGAATATATTATAAAATATACAACTTTGACTGAAGAAAATAGACTAATAAATAAAAATACTTTCAAAATAATTGATGAAGACACTACTACAACATCTGCACTAAAAGTACAAACTGAAAACATTTCTGAAACCTCAACAAATAAGAAAAACTCAGTATTATTATATTCTAAGCTCACTACCACAACGTCATCTGATTTATTAAATAGTGATTCTTCGACAAATTCTAAGCATAATGAATTAACTGCTGAGAAACAAATTTCAAACGATAAGAATACTATTAACGTTGAAAATCTTATATCATATGATACGCAGCCGAAATCGCCATATGAAGCAACAGAAAACACGAATTTAGAACTAAATATTGAATTTTATAATGCAACTTCTGACAGAAAACCAACAACAAAATTAATTCCAATTCCCATTTTGCCATGGTCTGCAAATTCCATATTGCCTGAAAGTTTCCAATCTGTTATTGCACAATTAACTGAGGATGAAGTTACCAGTCCAAAAAATTTGTTTTTAGATTACACTATACAAGCGACACCATCTATTAATATCAATACATTTGATGCCCAAAATTCCTCTTCAGATTCTGACGAAAGGGTGCAATTGGAATTTAAAAGTGATAATATTGCTGGATATGCGTATGATAATGGACAAAATGAAAGTAATTCAATAAATGAACTGAAAGAGACTGATAATTTCAATGAATCAGATTCGTATAGCTACATTGAAACAACATTTGTTTCTACAGTAACATTAAATACCAATTCAATAGATGATAGTAATAAGAATACTATACCGATTTCAAATGTTTCTAAAGGAAATGTAACTAATTATGAATTTAGTACAAAGCCGACTGAAAATTATGATTCTGAAATTTCTGAAATGAATTTTGTAACTAAATTTTTTGACAATAAAGCTACTACAGAAACAGCAGAAAATTCAACAGATGCATTTAAAAATGAGGAGTTTGAAGATACTAAATCATACAATATGTTTACAAAATATAGTGACTTAAATAATGAACTGCTTGGATCAAATTTTACTTTATATAACATGAAAATTTTATTTTCTACACATGCAGAAACATATGAATCAACAACTGCAAAATCACAAGACAATAGCTATCAAATAGACTCTAAAATATCCCCCAACAAAGATTTATTAAATAAAGACCTTCTTGAAATACCAAACTCCTCTACATCTGTACATAATCAGACATGGTATGATCCGTTATTTAATATCACAGAACTCACAACTACATGGACTGAAGAAATGCCGACGAACAATCCTCCAACAATTATTCAAATTATTAATAATCATGCTGGTAATAACTTGTCTTCAATCTTATTGTCAAGTACAGTTAAAGATATAAATGAACCTCATGTAAATACCATTGCTATACAAGAACATTCTGGAATAAAAGAAAATATTACTATTTCTCCTACTGTAAATAATAACCTAGAAAGTAGTTATGATTATTACGATTTTGAAACTCAAAAACTGCATCCTCTCAGTTAGCTACAAATTTGGAAGATATTAATCAATCACATAACTCGTTAATATATACAACTGTAAACACAGATATTTCTTCCTATTTTAGTGAATCAGTAGATTCTAGTCAAAACTCTTCACTTGGAAACACATCTTCACATGTAGACATTAATTCAACGAATAATTTATCATCATTACCAATAAATAACTTTACTAGTCCTCTTATAACGACTGTTGAAACAGTAACAACTGATGTAGAACTATTTTTAAATAATTCTGAGAAACAAGGATTTTTCAATACAGATTTTCCATCAAAAAAATGAAGTGCTGGTTGAAGACAGCACGGAATCATTTAATTTAATATCTGTCAATAGTTTTATAAACTCCAAAAATAGCTCAAACGAAATTTTTGAAAATTCCTTGACAATTAATGCAGAAAATGAACCAACTGAACCTCATTCATACGGTTCAACTATTTACAGTATTTCATCTGATTTCATTGGCATGAAAACAACACCAGAGGTTATTGAAGGTAATACATCTCCGTTCACAACATTCAATGAAGAATTATCAGAATCAACTACATCTTCTCCAATTCTTGTATCAAATGTGGAAAATGTTACAGTACCTCTTTTCTTTCAAACTACTACTACTACTAATTTAAATACTGAAATTTCTTCTATAACGTCACCTCTAGAATCTTTTATATACAACTTTTCGCAAAATGCAGAAACTTCACAGATTGTAGATTTCACATCTATAATTGAACTCTTTATAAAGAACTCTAGTAATCAGTCATACGAAACTCCAACAGTATTCATACATGAGACAACAACGGCATTGACGACAGAAGCTTTTAATTTGAATTTCACTAGTCAAGATGAGAAAGTAGCATTAGAAAGCAATGCGACAGACTTTTCAACCCAAGTTTATACCACGCCAATTTCTACAACAATATCTGTATCAAATATAGATGCCAACAAGTGGAATTACAAAAAAGGTAATGATACCCATTTTCTTAAACTTCACAATCATGCGACGTTTAAACCATTTAAAATTGCAATCGTTAGAAAGGAAATTAACAATTTGAATAATTTTATAGTTTTTGAAATAATTTAAAATCAAATAAAGGTTATGAAATTTTGAGACTTTTATTACTTTATTTTTTGACATTATCTTATATGCAGTCAGTTTCATAACACACAGATATAAATATTATATATCTACGCAAATATAGATTTTATTTTTGGTCATAAAATTAATATTATTTAAATGAGAATATTAAACCATGTTATTTTAGTAAATATATATTCTCTAGAGTTTTAGATGAACAAATTCTTTATTTTCTTCTAAACAGAAGTATTTTTCTAAAATACAATCGTTTCAATTAATCCGTATTTCAACATTAAAACTTAAAATATATTCAATGTTATTAATCTACATGTAATCTACATGTTGTCACTTCAAGTGTGTTCAATATTCAACATTTTATTCACAAAAATATTTATAAAAAATAATAAAATTGTAAAAATATCTTTATTTACATAATATATAATCTGAAATTTCTAAAAACTACAAAAATGTTCATGGTGTATATTCATTTACGTTCACTGTAACAAAAATAATGTGAACTAAAATGTATTTTAATTTTAAAAATTAATAATCATACTATTTGTGCGCACTTTGAATTTTCCTTGAAGTGCAGTCTAATTGACTTCAACTTTGAAATAGTTTTTTTTATTTTAAAGTTAATTTGTATTTGATATAATTTGACTATTTCTCCAAAGGAAGTAACGAGTCATCGCTTTACAATAATTTTTAAAATTTGTTGCTAAAAATTCTTTGTAATAATAAAACGATAGTTTAAATAAAAGTAAAATATTGAAAAATAATTAGTGAATGAAACAAACTAATTGAAAGAAGTAATTATTATAAAAAGTAATGAACTAAAAGTATGTAGAAATACCTATGAAATATAAAGCTATTCTTAAAAAAATCTACGTTTCAAGCGAAAATATTAGAAGTAACTTGTTGCACATTAAAATCATTAAATAACGTCATCGTATTTTAAAATTTTTAATATTAATATGCCAATAAATTAGAAATATATATATTTCGTAATATTAAATTATTTTTCTATATTAGACTGTGGTATTCGATTGATGCAAGGAATTGGTCGCATTGTGGGAGGAAAAAATACATATTTCGGAAAATGGCCATGGCAGGTAACTATTTTTCTTCCCATTCTCAATTTTAATTATTCTCAGCTCTTTTCCTTTTTATTCAAGATTCCTAATTTAAACAACTTATGCTTATTAAAAATACTAACATTTGAAGTAATATTAAATTTCCTAATGATCATAATTTACGAAGACGACAATTGCGAACATCGCATTTAATTTGGTTCATTTTCATCGCCAAATGACTTAAAACAATTTAAGTCATTTGCCGATGAACTGATTGTTCTATCAAACTATTTTAAAATAAATATTTTATGGAACAATGAGCTAATGTTAATACTCATCATATTTCAGTAAATATAAATTCATAAAAATTACTTTTGAATTTTTAAAAATATTTTAGTGTGCCTTTATTGCCGAGTGATTATTTTAGCCGAGTGATGTTTTTATTTTGCCGAGTGATTATTCTATCAAAACATTTAAAAATAAATATTTTTATAGAGCAATGAGTAATACTCATCATAACTCATGAGTTAATACTCATCATATTTCAGTAAATATAAATTCATAAAAATTTCTTTTAAATTTTTAAAAGATTTTAGTGTGCCTTTACTAAACAGCTACATAATAGATACCCATTTATCATTTATTTGCTTTAATAAATTTCAAAATATTTTTAAATAATTTATAAAAGAGTGATGTTGAACTAATAAAATAAAATTATTACATTAAATGATCTAAAATGTAAAATAAAGAAACAAAATTTGAACAGTCATCTATTCAGAAAATATCAGTAATTGCAAAAAAAAATTTTTCCAATAAAATTTATGAATGTGCCATGATACCAACTGTATTCGATAATGTTGTAATGAAATAAAATTTTAAGTAAAAATCAATCATAAAACCATCAACTATTTTCAGCATATATTTTGCAACTACCAAATATGTTTTGTTGATATTCATGTGTTATTATTTGCAATTCTAGGCATTGGTAAAGGAAGCTACTTGGTTAGGTCTCTTTGTAAAAAACAAATGCGGTGGAGTACTCATAACTGCAAAATATGTATTGACAGCTGCTCATTGTCAACCTGGGTAACGTACTAATACCAAGCTCTATCCTATAATTACGGCATTTGGAAAATAAATAGCAATATTTAAGGTGTACCATAGCGTTAGTTTTAAAAATTGAATTCGTATAATTATTACAATTTTAGGCTTATTTATTCTATCTTGAAAACTAAATAGTTATAAAGTTAATGTCAATCGCAATCATTTCAATAATGTGTATGCTTAAAATTTTATATTTTGTAAAATCAATCTCATAAACATAATAATTTATAAATATTACCTTTAAAAAATTATTTATAACATGCTTAGAATTCTAAAAAATGATTGATTTTAAATTACAGCTTAATCGAGTCAAGTAAGATATATTTTGCTCAAATATTTCAGATTTCTTGCATCATTGTTGGTGGTCTTAGGGACGCATGATCTTGCCGAGACTTTTGACAACAAAGCATCTATAATACGAAACGTCAAAAGAATGGTGGTTCATCGTCATTACAATCCACAAACATTCGAAAATGATTTAGCTTTGCTAGAAATGGAATCTCCGTAGAATTTCTACCCTATGTTGTACCCATATGCTTACCACATAGGAAAGAAGACTTCACAGGAAAGATGGCTTTCGTCACTGGCTGGGGTAAACTTACTGCAGGTAAGAATTTTAAAAAAATTGTAAAATGTCAAAAAATTAGTAGTCAGTTAAGATAATCATATATTGTTTTAATCTGACGAATAATACATTGTCTTTAATTGACTTTTTTTTATATCCAAGTCTTTTGGGCATTTTATTATAACTGATTGCATTAAAGCAGGTGTTTCCTTTTTGCTCCAAGGGTCCTTTTAATCACTAAAATGAAGATTTTGGATCTCAAAATTATATTTTTAAATACATAAAATAAAATCGATCATATTACAACAAGTAAGAAAAACTGAGATACAATAATTATGCACGTGATTTTTTCAAACCACATTATAAAGTGTAAGATGAAACAATTTTTTATTAATGAACACTTGTCAATGCAGATACTGTAGTTGTTTATCTTAAATGAAATCATTAAGTAGTAGAAAACAATCTCTTATTTCTATTGGTAATCATAAATACAGATAATTTATACTATAACTAATTGCATTTATTCATATCAAAGCAAAAAGTTTTTATGCAAACTTTTAAACCTGGAATCAAGGAATGCATATATAGCTGTTTAAAACTAAAATTATAAGAGTAAAATTAAATATCAAGTCTTTATTTTACATTTTTTATAAATTCTTTTCTGTTAGAGTCTGTAGGTTCCCTTTAAACTATATGTATTATTAATATTGTTAACGATGAATATTTTTTTCTAACGGCTTCATATCATAAAAATCACAGAAACCAATTGCCATTTTTATAGCATTTTTCTAAAACTTTGTATGACATATTTTTTAATGTAATAGAAAATTTATAAAAAAATTTTTGTAATATAAATTTTACTTTTAATTACAACAATGAACAAATACAGGCTCATAAGCAGTTTTCCTTATTTAAAATTTTATGTAAATCCATTTCAAAAATAGAATAAGAAGATGTATATAAAAATTCCTCAATAACTTTTACAGTTTTTTGTTTAAAAGTTAATTAACTCTGCCAGTGATTAAAATTGTATCATTATAAAAGATACCTTCTAATGTGGAAGTAATAAACACAATTTCAGGAAGATGAGTCCCTAGATTAGCGATCTATAGCATATGCAATTACCGTGAGCAACAATAGTTGCTGCTGCACGACAGAAGGGTGTTGAAGCTTTAGTTCATCTTTGAATTTCTGAAACTTCAATTCTTTGTTAGAGTTCTCCTGATAGAGTTACAGGTTGGATTTTTAAGTCAACTTTTGTACAGACCAGATTACCAGTTAGAAAATATTGATAATATAACAAAATATTTCAGTTAGTATATTTGTGTAAGACAAGAGCAAGATAGTCACTAATGATGCCCACACGACAAGTCCTTGTGCGGGTTCCCACGTAGTATTATTCTTCTATTCCCATCGTTCACAAGAAGAATACGAAAACAATCTCTGTAAATATAATTCCAGGATGAGAAACCAATCTCCTGGTCCTTTTTCCACAGGTATTTGATGACATTATTACTGATTTTTATTACTTCTAATTGTCTACATGCCTTTTTATATATATCTTGAAAATTCTAGTTATGTTATATACTTTCTTAATGGCCTCCCTTATATATTATTAATAATCAGAAAAATTATTACTTTAAAATTCAAGTTATATTAAAAATTTAACATGAATATTATTATTGCAATAGGTGGGAGATGTGCCTAATATTTTGCAAGAAGTGCAAGTACCAATTGTGACAAATGAAGAATGCCAAAGAATGTTTTATCATGCAGGACACCATAAAGCTATCCGAAGTAATTTTGTATGTGCTGGTTATACAAATGGAGGTCAAGATTCCTGTGAGGTAAGATATTTGTGAAAATAATAATGATTATATAATATTTTTATAAATACATATCTTTCCCATCAGAAACAACACAATCATTAGCAAAAATATATTCATTTCATTCATATGTCATAAAAATAAATTTTTGTTTCAATAAGATAATGATCAGAAACATATTAAATATATAATGGCTTTATGACTTTTAATGACTTTTAAATTGGCGTTCTAAAGTATTTTAAAAATCCTCCCTTATTGTCATATTTGAATCTCTTAAAACAACCTGGTAAATTTAAAAAATGTGAATAAAACTTACACATGTAAGATAAAGGAAACTGCATGTTTCAAACTTAGTAGTAAAATAAAACGTTCAAAATTGACTAAAAGAGCAATTAATGCATTTGAAACCTAAAAATACACAATTTGTTAGGAAATACATAATAAAATATTTTAGCTTTTGATGTTATATGAATATTGAATATTGAATTTATGCTCTTTCGAGGTAGTCGAATACTTTGAGTAATTTGAAATTGTCTTTTTGAGAATCTTCTTACCCATCCCCTTTGAATAGGTTAAATTTCATTTTTATATAACATTAGAGTGCAAATGTATAATGTTAAATATGTTCTTAGATTTTACTTCAAGATATACTTTTAAACCAGTTGAATTTATAAGATACACAAGATAAACAGATATGACTGGAATTCACTGTATTCTTCTGATTAAAGTTTTACATCAAATATAATATATATCATTAAGCATATATTTCAAGTAATTTTTATTTCTAAAATTATAATAATAGTGATTAAATTTTTATTAAAGACTTGAATACATTTTTTGCTTTACATTGTCACTAAAAAATGAGTAATAAATGACTTGTTTAGAAAATACTATAATTTTTAGCATTTTTTTATACCAATACACTTTAATGTTGAAAACAAGCTTATTAGATAATGCTGTGATGAAATAGTGCAAGCAAATCCTTATTTCTTGACAATATGACAGTTAAATATATCACAAGAACATTTCTTTTACCTTCTAAAATGATTTCAAGGTCTAGAGAATAGTTCATTCTTAAGCATATTATTTTATACAAACATTTAACTAATAAACAATGATTACTTAAACCTGCCATTTTATGATAGTACAATTAGGAGTTTCAAAGAGTTTTTTTATTGGTTGGCCTCATGCTCTTATGTATACCACTAGCAGTCCACTAATGTGCTATGAAGCATTGCTTTTCTGATGGAGTTTGTGTAGATGCACGACATTTGCTCACCATATGAGTGAAAACCTAAAAATATTCTCCATACAGTCTAACTAAAGATGCGAATTTTTTTGCACATGCTGTCACAATAATTATTTCTGGTTTCTCAAAACAGGCATAAAACGGAGGCCTCAGTTGAATTTGTAGTTTTGTGATCACAAAATGTGTGATGCTAAGGTTTTAGATTTGAGGTGATGCTATGTTAAGGTGATCATGAACTGAAGATTAAAAAAAAAAAAAAAAAGTTTCCAGTTTTCATACTACATCCGAGATATATTTCATATTAATTAATACAGAACACAATACAACAATATTAATTAATACAGAATACAATACAAAAATGTTAATTAATACAGAACACAATATAAATTAATACTACAAAACACAGTAAAACAATATTTATTAACACAGTACAGATGCGATTTAATAATCAGAAATGTATGACTGAAACTTTGATTCAATTATGATGTAAAAATTTAGGTTTGGAGGGTGCATAACTTTTTATATGCTGCCAATGTTTCGATAAAGTAAATTTTAGTTGTTTTTTTAAATGAATATTTATAATTTTAAAGGTACATGTACACTATTCAATACGTTTGTAAAATTGTTTGTAAAATTCACATACAATTCATATATATTCATTTTACATATATATTCATATGTATTTGTGTGTCGTAGGGAGATTCTGGTGGACCTTTAATGGTTCAGAGAGAAGACAGTCGTTGGGTTTTAGTTGGAACAGTGTCTCATGGAATTGGATGTGCTGATCCTAACCTTCCTGGAGTTTATATGAGGATGTCTTCCTACAGACCTTGGATTGATTCAATCATCTACAAATAAATATTACTTGGAACTGTTGCTCTACGTTAGAGCGAATATTATATTTGAAAACTCAATGTATATTTTAAAAATATGTTGTAAAAACTAAAAATCGATTAAACTGCACGATATAAAGATTTAATTATGTGTTAATTCTTTGATTAAACAGATGAATGTTGAAATAAGAAAAAAATTAACGTTATTTTTTAAAATATTTTATTGCTTTTGTTGAATGTATTCAATATACTGAGTGCACATAGTTGTTTACTTTAACAATTATCTTGAATCTATTTCATATCTTTTTATATAATATTTAAGTTTTAAATTTTTTTCTTAATCTAATATGAGAAATATCAATACTATAGATACTATTTAATATTTTTCATTGAAAAGTGATACAAATTGGATACTTGAAATTGTCTAAATATTATAAAAGAAAGTTTAATAACTTAAAATAATTTATTATATATTAATAATTTATATAAAATATTATATGTAATAATACTTTATATAATAAAGTAAATTATAAATAATTTCTAAAAATAATTTATATAATAACACATAATTTAATTATTAACAATATTATTAACATTATTTAATTAACACATATATAATTTATATATATATTATTATGTATTATCACTATTTTAAACCCTACATATATTAAATATTAAAGCAGTTTAAGGATTAAAGCAAAGGATGTAAAGTAAAGCCCCTACATTGGAGGTAAAATTATAAAATATTAAAAGCATATTTAGCAAATTTTTGTTCATTACTTTTACTGTAAATTTAACAATAAGCATCAAACCTAATAGCAATTTTGCAAACATTCTATTTATAAATTTATCAATAAATTCCATTTTCAAGATCAATAATCATTTTAAATTAGTATAAAATACATTCTTTTCGAATTTAAAAGACACAAATTGTGTAGATGAACATCAATGTAGACAATTTTTTGTTACATGATGTTTGTATTGTACATAACGTGAGTGCGCATAGTTGTTTACTTTAACAATTATCTTGTATTTATTTCGTAACTTTTATATAATATTTAAGTTCTAATTTTTAAGTTACACAATTTCTTGTTACATGATATTTGTAATGTGGAGCAGCATAAAATTAAAATAATTTTGGAATCTATAAAAAATTATTTTTCACTTCGAAGATTATTTCAAAGAATCATATATATTTAATGAGTAAATTGAACAATACTTTTTTTTGCTGTTTTACAATTCAAATCATTATAGTTAATTTATATGTTGATAATTATTGATCTCTTTTTTTATAAAGATTTTCATATATACATTTACATTTCATTACATTCATATTATTTCATTACATTCATATTACATTTCATTACATTCATATTACATTTCATTACATTCATATTACATTTCATTACATTTCATTACATTCATATTACATTTCATTACATTCATATTACATTTCATTATAAGAAATTTAAATATATTTTGTATTTATGAGGAGTGTTTTTGCAATTATATGATAATGTGAACATTATAAAGCTATGCGTTGTCAAATATATGATTCGAATAGTTGAAAAAGTTTTAAATGAAGTGTGGCAATTTTATTTAGTAGTCAGTTTATCAGTGTACTTTTATTTAAATCTGATAAAATTATGTCACAGGCAAATCTTAAGAATTTTTCCAGCACACAAATAAAATTAAATAAATTTTTATTAAAAATTAGCTAATGCACATGCAAAATAAAACATTTCAACAGATATAATTATTTCAATTAACCTCATTTCTGTGGTACTTCAAAAATAAATTAGGCTGATGTTAAACATTGCTTGATAACGATTCAACAGTTTCTTAATTATCCAAATATATTGATAATATCCACATGAAAGAGTATTCACAGAAAACAAAGACATTTGAAGTATATATTTAAACAAATCAATTAAATAAAATACTGAAAACGCACAAATATTTTTAGTTGTAAATACTCGTGAAATTTTAACAATGCTTTAAGCCAACTTTAAATATTTAAGCTCTTATCTGTAAAATAAAATAAAAAATCAATATCGTAATTTCAAAGTGTTTTTTAACAATTCGTTTTTTTTTTTTAGCATAAAAAAATTTAATAGTTTTCTTTTAAATCAATAAGTATAGAAATAAAACACTGGGCTTATTATACATTTTTTTTACCTTTCTGAGACTACTGAATACGGTTTAACATATTGAAATCAGTTTGATTACACTCAAGAAATTCTAATATCCTTTCAGAATTAGTAACTCAGTGCATGTTAAAGTTTTTAAATTCCTAACAATATGGAAGTCTTGTTGCTCTTGTAATCTGGAGTTCTTCTGAATCAACATCAAAAGAACTCCCCACAACGTTTTGCATGGGATATCAAATTGATACACACTTATCAAGACTAAGTAAATAGTGAAAATATCTATTAAAAACTGTATTTTAATTTCTCTGCATTCATAATTTGGTATTAAGAGAACATGTAATGAAAATAAAAAATAATATCTATATGTTACTTTATATATATATATTTTGGTCATCAAAATAATGATTTGCATCAGAATGGCGATTGTATTTTTATACTGTTTAGAACAATTAACAACATAAGTGAAGGTTATTAAATTTTTTAATTAACTGTGTTCGTGCCCTATAATAGATGTTATCTGACAACTTAAAAGTTATAACTAAGACAATAAAATTAAAATTAAAATTAAAAAAATTTAATTATTTTTCACTGTCTTATCAACAAGTCAATAAAATCTCTAACGAAACTCATTTTGTCATTGGTATTGTGTTTTTGGTATTTCTTGTATTCGCCTCCAACAATAATCTTCTAATATAATTTATTGAATTTACCGCATTACCTCCTTTTCATCTCAGCTATATCCTAAGGGAATCTTTCTGTATTTTCGTCAGAAACCGCTCCCATAAGATATGGAAGAAAAAAAGTGTAAATGAAAGAAATGAAACTTTAGAAGGATAATATATCCAATTCTCTGAATTGAAGAAAATAAGTTTTTCACAATTTATTGATAATTTTGAGACTCTATTAACCAAAATGTTTTCAAAAGGATCTTCAGATACTTACACAGAAGCATTCAGTTTGTTTCTGAAATTAACGTCTTGCCACAATTGCTTTCCAAAAATTATTTTTTTAATCACTTAATCATCACTTATACGTGAAAATTTATCTTTCAAATAGGCAAATCTTTCACCTTTTTTATTTATTACCTTTACAAATTGTTTAATAAATCCTAGTTTTTAGTGGAATTGGGATAAATTTACGCTTGCCTTATCAACTAACACTGAGTATGTAACACTTTCATATCTGGGATATTTTCTTCCCGCCAAAGTCTATATTTCCCTCAAAAGTATTTGTCCTATGCTCGATTGTTCCGTCTACATAGCAAACAGTTGAATTTATTATATTCTTATTCAGATTTAGTAATGATACAACTTTTAGGTCAACACATATGCTATACTGAGGATCTTCAGAACGATTTTTGCAATAAATCGTGAATATTTGTATATTATTCATTCATACGACCCGTAAAAGCAAAAAAGTGTAGGCTAGATGTCCCCAATTTTTAAGCAAAGATATCCTCAAATTTATCTTCGAGGAGTCGAATAACAGCCTCCATTACTATGGCACATATTTATGATATAGCTTCTTCTCTTAAATCATTTAATTATTATCATGTTATAACAGGTCATTGTCCATTGAAAAATAGTTTGAAATGCTAGTTTTCTATAAATAGGAAACTTTCACGTCTTTTCTTAAAAATACCGCTGCTAAAATCAAAATCCAAGTTGGGTTTTGAGTAGATTATAAATCAAGAACTGGGTTGTTTAATTAGGGAACTAATGGGCAAAGAAAATTTGTGGTCTTCCTGTATTTCTGCACTTATCTTTCAATGATAAAGATATATTGGCATTTATAATTTTATCTTTATTTTTCATCAAGAATCTAAAGATTATAGTAATACAAATGTAGCTGTCATCCAAATGGTTTCGAGATTCACGCCATACCATAGGGGTAGCAAAATGGATTGACTTAAAAGTATATTTTTAAGTTACGCATGTCATATATTTTAGTTGCTGTGTTACTAGAATTAAATGTTAAAATTACAATCGCAATTTGTGCAACACCATTCTAATTTTATATCTGTGGCATCACTCTAAACTAATACATCAAAGCATAAGTACGTTTCTTTGAACATAAGTCATAACAACATTTTGGAACCCACATTCTACCTATCTACTCTACCATTCTAGCTCCTATCGAACTTCCACCAAAATAAAATTTGTAAACTTTCCTCACAGATGACAACAGTAGATCCTTGCTCTTCGCTATCACTTTATCACAAACAAACAAAATTTATCAGGGCTGATTTTACGGAAACATGACAATTCTACTTACCAAAAAAACAATTACAACTAATTTGTATATCGATAAAAAAATTAAGTAATAAAATATTTAATAATATAAGTGTTTTTTTTTCTTTATGAATTTAATCTCTCTCGAGCTAGTAAATAAGCGATTCTGGATCCTGTTTTGAGAATAGGGTAGACAGCTCTTTTATTGCAAAGTGCAAGAGAATTCAAAAATTAAACAGCAGCATACATTCAGAGCTTACGATTTAGCAAGAAAGGTAATTTTTTTTTTTTAAATTCAAGATGAATCAGACTGAATAAAATGACTTCATTGTCACATTTGAATTTAGTTGCATGAAATATATAAAAATCACTGGGAAAAACTTGTTGCCAACTAGTGTTATTAAATCAGCATATTTGAAACTAAGTTTTAAATTTTCAGCCATGCTATTAATTTGAAAAGCTTCATATATTTTCTGAATGAAAAAAATACTGAAGAAAACCTGATCAAATTAAATAAACGTATGAATTTCCAAAATCAACCGATAATCAATTAATTTGCGGCAATATTATAAAAAAATCGAGATTAAAAGCAATATTAAAATCTCTATGGCATGGCGTATCATTTGGGTGAATGGCGTGAATCTCGATATCATTTGGGTGAATCTCGAATCTCTTGTACTTTTGTTTTACTATAATCTTTAGCTTCTTAAAGAAAAATATTGATAACATCATATATCCTAATATATTTTTATCATTAAATCCTGAGGGATGGATACATTGTCGTTAGATAAAATCAACCTGTAAGTTTTGATTAGCTAAACCTGGAAAACGTAGAAATATTAAACATAGAAAATCAAATTATTTTCAAAAATTGTTTAACTAATCGACTTCAAACAGTTACACACAATCACGTCAAAATGCTGGTTTTTCAAATATGCTGATTTTGAAATAGTTAATATCACATTTTTCTATTTAAATATATTGCGATAATACAATTTTTCAGAATAATGAAGTAGCATTTTAGTTTTTGATCATTTCAATAAAAGTGATATATGATCTATTTCATTTAGTGAGCAATTTCATTTAAGTAATGCTGAACTGAATAAAAATCAAATTTACATTGGATTAAGTAAATCAATTATCGTTTTTTATAAAAAAAAAAAAAAATGGAATAAGTGATTCAATTTAATGATGTTAAAGCTAAGATTTTACTAGAAATATAGTGAAACTTAAAATTTTGTACAGTGCAACAGAAGGAAAGTGAAGAAGAATGTTATAAGAAAAGGGAAGTGAAACTTTACTTAGTTTTTCTTACAATTTAGTTCACACCTTTATAATCGCTTTGAAATCTTCTATTGTTAAATTGCAAAAAGAGAATCTTACTATTCAACCACATGGCGCCATCTATCCGAAACTTCCAAAATATGTGTAAGCTCTGTAAGGTGTTTTTATTTGTTGTGAAATGCACACAACATCTTATATTCTTCACTTTTTTCCCCTTACCTTGATAAAACAATAAGAACATTGCAAATAGCTGAAAATGATCTTGAAAACGTATTATTTAAATAGAAGTGGATAAATCTTAAACATTGTGATTTAAAGCCACAGACCCCATCAGATAATTCGAAAGACTTAATCATTTTTATTACAAAAAGACTCAATTACGTTAACTGCACAAAATAATAATGCTTTACTTTATATACTTGAAGGTATGTAGAGCAAAAAGATAGAATGTTTTTGCTTAAGTGAATGGTATTTTTTAACGAAAACATTTTTCGTTTCATTTTTGGCCTGTTTTAAATGGATCATCAATCATGAATATTTACAAGAGCAGTTAAATAAAACAGGAATCTTTATACATTTCTTTGGTGGTCTAGAGAAAATTTTGATGTTAAGCGGATAATCAAAGTGATCTTATACATACATCCTAATTTCAAAACATTTTGAAATATTTTATGTGGAATTCAAAATAAAATATTTACAGTTTAGTAATGTACGCAAAGTCATTGTTATTTTTATATAAACAATACGGTTTTTTTTTTTTTTTTTTTTTGGGAAAAATGAAATATAATAATTAGTTTAATTTATAATTAGCTAATATTAGTTAAATTAATTAATTTAATGAAAAATTAAATATTTACTGTTGAGATATTTACCTAAACTTATCATTTTTTTTCACAAAAACTATAAAGACTTTGGGAAAAACGATAAAAAAATTTCGCGATAAAGCTGTTATAAAATATTTCAAAATTAAAAATTTTTGAAATATTTACACTTCTAACTATTTTCACAAGAACCCATTAACAATTTTACAAAGAAAATAACTTTAACATTGATAACTGTTGCCAACAAATATTAACTATTGCCAAGAAGTATTAACTATTGCCAACAAGTATTAACTATTTCCAAGAAGTATTAACTATTGCCAACAAGTATTAACCATTGTCAGCAAGTATTAGCGAATATTTCATGTTGAGTCAAACCTAACCAACAAGCATTTGGCTCTAGTGCAGTATTTCCCAAAATCATTCACATTCCAGGTGTAAACACGGGTTCTTTTGATTCTATTAGTGTTTTGTTTAAGATTAGTACGTTGACAACCGAATATCATCAAGGTTGTTCATTTGATTTATCAAAATTGTTTCATTCTTTGTTTTTATAAATCGAGGGTAAGCGAATACTTAATTTGAACTAACATTCTATTTGCTAAATAATTAATAGCTGAAAAGGAACCACTGTGTTTTTTTAGTAATTTATTAAAAATTTATTCTGAAAAAATGGACCAAAAAATGCATAAAAGTATATACATTTTGTGAATTAATGAAGTAAGAATTTTTATATTTTTATTGGAAAATTTCATTAAACTTGTTCAATGGGAACTCTGATAGATTATTGTCAGTATTTATGCAAAACAGAAACGAATTTTAATTATTGAGATGAGTTGAAAAGGATACAGAAGACAACGACCCTGTTTTTCTTTGCTCGATTTGTTTGCAATACTTTCGTAAATAAGAGGAAAAGAATAGCATCGTGGACTTTACCTTGAAAACCCACACCTACGCTTTCAACCTACTAACTTTGCAAATCACGCGGAACTCTCTCTAATCTCTCTGTGGAAGGTAGGGGAAAACACCACCTTTTACTTTCTGTAACACTTGTTATTCTACTTATTGCTCATTTTTTTCTGTTACAGTTGATGGACGTTTAAATTGTTATTAGATTATTTTAAGAAGAATTATTCTTGCAAAGAGAATCTTCATTATGTAACTAATATTGATCAATTGCTAAAATCTGCATATTATATATATAGAATAAGTTATATGCAATGTTAAATTGTCTTTTTCATTTTACTCTAGTTTCTTGATATGGTTAAATGACACTTGAAGATATGTTCTCTGCATGTCTTCTTTTAGCGTTATTTGAAAAAATTAGCGTCAAATTATGCGAGCGCCAAATGCCAATTGCGAGCAATAACACGTCAACAGAAAAGTCTGTGAAACAATTAAATAAAAACACGTTTTAAAAGAAGATATACTGGTATATAATGAAATCCTAACACTAAGAAGAAATTAGTTTAAAGGTATGAAATCTACGCTGAGCATTTGTCTAGGTAGCATATTTATTTGAATAAACTTTCAAGAACACAGATTAAAGTAGGCTCGAGAACAACTATTTCAAACAAATTAGTGGTATATTTCTTCATCATTTTTGATGCAAATATGCAAACGCGTATGCATTGCATCGTACAGGTGCCATATGCCATTTTGTGAGGTGGAGTTCCATGCCTGTTGCACTTGATAACTCAAATAAGCAACAATCCATGTTGGTTGTGGATGACGCTGGGTTTATCGTCCAATATTGTTTTATACATGTTCGATGGGAGAAAGAATCGCTGATCTCGTAATTCAAAGCAACACGTCGAAACTCTATAGAGCACGTGGAATGACAGAAGTGTCATGGAGATGAATGTTATCCTGTTGGAAAGCGCTCGTTGAATCACTAATCTGACGGAAACGTTTTCTGTCACACGGTGCGTTTGATAAAGATTAGAGTTCTCCTACTGTCAGGATTTCTTATCAGACTTGTGGCTAACTTCTGATATAGATCGAGTGTGTCTACGAGGAAGACAGATTGGCTCCAAGCGCTAATCTGGTCTGTGATTGTTAAATAATACAAAACTATGTAAACCTAATTGACTCAATATATATTTGTGAACAATAATTTTCATATAGAATATTAAAAATCCATAATAAAGAAATCCTTTTACTAACCACTTTTGAACTTGGTTTCTATAACAACTGAACAACTCACTTATGAAATCATTTTTAAAATAAATGATTATTATAAAGCCTAAAAAATATTCATTCAATTCCATCTATTAGCTCACACTCTCCCTATATATATCTTGTTCAAATTTTCAATCGTTAATAAAATACTTTTTATTCATCCACTCAAAGTTAACCACATTTATTTTGAACTTGTAGTGGATGACACTGAACGTTAATACAGCTTTTTCAAATATAAATTCAGTAATTAAATTTAATTAATTAATTTTAGTTTTTTTTAGATTTAAGTTACATATATCTACTAATAGATGGCGCCAGATAAACTTAAAAAAATGAATGAAAATTATTTATAATGGACTTTCTGCAATATAGTGAAAAAAAAAGTAGGAATTGACTTAAAAAAAAAATTTTTATATTACTTGTTAATATATTATATAATTAATTTTTCATTACATATTGTTTATATAAACAAACAAATATTTAATTCAAAAACGTTTGAATTCTTTTCGTGAATCCATGGGCAAGTAATGCAAAAAAAAGCTGCCGGCAGCCTGCAGGAGTCTATGCATCCTTGATTTAACTTTAATGCTCATTGGGGTGTTGCATAAAAAAGGGGGAACGTTATACTTTTAAGAGATAAAAATATTATAAATGCTTTTTGATTCTTAGTTTAATTCTGTTTTTACATACCAGGTTTTAAAATCTAAGATCATTCGCTAGTAATCTGTTCTAAAAACATTGAAAATAAAAAAAAAATTAAAAGATCGAACTTTTTCAAGTTGAAGATAGGGATGTATTTAAGAAACTAAACGTTCTCAATAGTCATACAGAAAAGTAGCGAGTGCGTTTTCTTACATTCTTACTTTAAAATTTATTTATTATTAAATAAAATATTTTCTATGCAATTTAAATTTCATGACTAGAGTAACATTAAGTAGCTGGTAAACATTGTCTTTAAATAGGTTACATAAATTATAAAAATTTACATTTTCCCTAAACAAATACAAAGATTTTTTTTTTTTATTCTTTAAATAAAATAATAAAATTAAAGAATCTTTTTCTGATGAAATAAAGTTTCATAATACAAAAAAAAAAAAAAAAAAACATAATATCTCTTAAGATTAAATGTCTCAAAATAATTAATTCGATTTTAATTTCGATAGTAAAGTATATTTACTCACAAAATCAGTCTCATTAAGAATTTATATTTTTATAAGGCCCTTTTTCAATTCCTTCTATTAGCTCACACTCTCCCTATATATGTCTTGTTCAAATTTTCAATCCTTAAAAAATACTTTTTATTCATTACTCAAGTTCAAATACATTTGAACACTTGTAGGGGATGACACTTGATGTTAATACAGTTTTTAAATATTAATTCAGTAAATAAATTTAATTAATTAATTTTAGTTTTTTTTTTTAGATTTAAGTTGCATATATCTACCAATAGATGGCCCAGATAAACTTAAAAAATGAATGAAAATTATTTGTAAAAAGAACTTTTTTCTGCAATATAGTGAAAAAAAGTAGGAATTGACTTTAAAATTTTTTTTTATAATACTTGTTTCTAAGGCAGAACAATTGTTTCATTTGTATACATATATGGCGGCTCGGCTATATTCGTTCAATCAGTAACTTATAATTTTCATGCCATCCTTTTCTTTGAATCAAGCAATCAACAACATGACTTTGACAACATTACAATGACATTACATTGACATTGACAACAATCAACATGACTTTGTCAACATTAACGCTTTTATTAACTATTTATAAGTGTAGGATTATATCTTAGCAATTCCATAGTTATGATTATTCCGAGAGTCAAGGTATGATATTTAAAAATAAGAGTAGCGCCACCTAACGTCTTTATGATTAACTATAAATTCAGCTTATAAAAAAACACAAATATTTGAATTTTTTTTTAAGTTTGATAATTTTATCATATTAATTTTTAATGAAATAACCCATTATATATTGGTGATTCCAAACAAAAACTAATTAATATACCTAAATTACAACTAGTTTAATTAAAAACAAACAGATGAAAATTATCAATAAGGTGTAAGGCAATAATAATTTCTCTTTTTTAGGAGAGAGATTTACTGTAAACTTTTGCGAACAATTATATTAATATTTAGTAGCTTTCAATTCGTCTGCAATTATTATTATTATTATTATGTAGTTAAGTTATTTAGAAAATATCTAGCTAAATAAAAATAACTTTTACTACAGTGTAAAATAAATGCCCCTCCCTCCAAAAAAAAAAAAAAAAAGCAGCTTGTCCTTCAAAATAACCTCGTAAAACATATTTGAATTTATGATTACATAAAATATTTTCTATACAATTTAAATTTCATGACTAAAGTAATTGCGGGTAAACATTGTCTTTAAATAGGTTACATAAATTATAAAAGTTGACCTTTTTCCCCTAAACAAATACAATAATTTTTTTTATTCTTTACCTCATTACTATCTAGTTGAGTTACTTAGTTAAGTCTAACTAAAGAAAAATAACTGTTTTTATTGCTTATAAAAAACTAATTTTGTTTGTTTAAACAATTTTTTTCTTCCCGCGAAATTTAAAATTGCACTATTGAATATAATGTAAACGAGGCATCTGTTCAGAATTTTTTGCTAGACTAAGTATGATAAAAATGTATGAAACATGATGTATGATTTCAACGCAAAGTATTACAAAGAAAAATTCTTTTTTTAAATTCCTGACACTTTTGGAATGCTGTCTATTCATGCTTCATATTTATTCTCGAAATCACAGAAATTTTTGCAAGACTAAGTATGATAAAGATGTATGAAGCATGAAGTATGATTTCAACGACAAAAGTACTACAAAATTTTTTTTTTTAAAAATGCATAGTTCAATTTTTCATGAATGCTTCGTAGTCTTTTGTTGAACCAGTAGCACTAAAGAAGTTAGATAAAACTTAAAGCATCCCCTTTCTTTTTAAATTCTGATACATTGGAATGCTGTCTTTTTCTATTCATGCTTCATATTTATTCTAGAAATCACAGAATTTTTTTTGCAAGACTAAGTATGATAAAGATTATATATCTTAAAACATGATGTATGATTTCAACGACAAAGTATTACAAAGAAAAATTTCAAAAATGCATATTTTAATTTTTCATGATTACTTCGTGTTCTTTTGTTGAACCATTAGCACTAAACAAGTTGGATGAAACTTAATGCATCCCCCTTTTTTTTTTAAATTCCGGATACTCTGAAATGTTGTCTTCTATTGATACTTCATATTTATTCTCGAAATCATCGAATTTTTGCAAGACTAAGTATGATAAAGATGTATGAAGCATGATTTATGATTTCAATGACAAAGTATTACAAAAAATAATTTCAAAAATGCCTAGTTAAATTTTTTATGATTAGTACTTCGTGTTCTTTTGTTGAACCATTAGAACTAAAGAAGTTAGATAAAACTTAATGCATCCGCTTTCCTTTTTTTTTAAATTCCTGATGCTTTGGAATGCTGTCTTTTTCTATTCATGCTTCATATTTATTCTAGAAATCACAGAATTTTTTTCAAGATTAAGCATGATAAAGATGTATGAAGCATGGTGTATAATTTCAACGACAAAGTATTACAAAAAGAAAATTTAAAAATGCATAGTTACATTTTTCATGATTGCTTCGTGTTCTTTTGTTGAATTATTGACACTAAAGAAGTTAGAAAAACTTAATAAATTAATGCGGAATTTTTGCAAGACTAAGTATGATAAATATGTATGAAGCATGATGTATGATTTCATCAACAAAGTATTACAAAAAAAAAAATTTCAAAAATGCATAGTTAAATTTTTGTGATTATTTCGAGTTCTTTTGTTGAATCATTAGCACAAAAGAAGTTATATAAAACGCAATGCATCCCTTTCTTTATTTTAAATTTCTGGTACTTTGGAATGCTTTCTTCTTCTATTCATGCTTGATATTTATTCTCGAAATCAGTGGGCCGAAGCTTTGTAATACAAGGAAAGAACGATAAAATAAATTTAACACTGACCTTTAAACGTCTTTAATTGTCTTTTAGGGAATGTGGTCATGCTTTGGGTTTATTTGGATTAACGTTAAAACTTCACAAAAAGCTGACAATCAAAATGTCCATTTTGTAATGTGGTTTGTCACTGTTTCAGAGGGAAATGTGACCTGATATAGAGAATTTGGGATGAAAACAGAGATGTAATCAATAAGGATTTCGTAAACAATGTCAATATTCGCTGGAAAATATTTTTTATAAACTCAAGTAATTTTTTTATCCATGTTTGCATGCGTTGTTACTCATATTGAGCTGAAATTCGAAATTACTTTTAACTAGATTTGAATAAAGAATAGAATTTATTGATTTTTTTTTTTTTTTTTGTTTAAATTAAAAATGCTTGCCCTAGATATCTATGAATACTTCATAAACAGTATTTTATGCTATGTTGTTGTATCTTTCATTTCGAGATTAAAACTGTTACTAAAACTGTAAAAAATCATGAATCATCCATCAACTTTGCTGGTTCGAAATTCATCGGCTACATCCTTCCTCAAGCTTGACGATCTTTTTACAATGTGTCAAGTCGTACGGACGGTTTTTTTCCAGTTATGTTGCATATAAGAAATTACCGAGCTTGTGGAGAATTTCTTTAATAGTGACTTTTCTATTTCTTTTATTATCACTTTGCATTACGTAAGTTGACTACATGTGTTTTGCGTGTAACTACTGGTTCTGATGTCATCACCTGTGACATCTTGTTTCTGATATTTGCAGACGAATGTCTTTTCTACTGAATTAGGTGTTGGTGTGTTCCTCATACTGATTGCAATAAGCACTTTTCTATACTATACTATTTCTAAAAAAATTGTATTTTCTATACTATTGCTAAAAAATTATATGGTTTTTAAGTTTTGCATGCTGGTATAGTAGTTGGTCTACTCAGTGCATTATAGACACATTAAGTTAGGGTGAATCGTAAATGTGGAGAATTGATGGAAATCATCATTTTGAATATTAAAATAATGTGAGCAATTTATTTATTTCATTTTTTGTAATTTGTAAAAATATTTTTGTATTTTTATAATTTTCTATACTACTTGAAACAAAAGAAACTTGATAGAATTACATGCCATATAGTAATTGTTCTCAAATTTAATTGCAACCGCCAATAAGGGCGCAAATAGTTTGAAAGGGGTGATTTATATACTAATAAATTAAATCACTTGAGGCAAACAGAAAATTGACAAATAATTATAGGGAATGACTTTTTATACCTAAAAGTTTCGGTTATCATGAATTTCCAAATAATTACTTTCTGACTGGAGAGTTATTCAAGATTTGAAATCTAGAAACATTAATGATTATGATTACTTTCCCATTTTTCTTGATTTAGTTTTTATCAAAACCAGCTAGGCCCAGATAAATTTTTCTCTGATAAATTATAGTTAGAAAACAGATTCTTAAAAATCACGCCACTAATGTATTGAGGGTCTATGATATTTAAATATTTTGAAGTAAAATTGAATTATTTGTTAGTTATCTATCACTTCGGTTCAATGAAAAAAAAATTTTGCCATCTAATATTGTTGTGTGTCTAATTCTCAGTATCCATCAGCGCAGGACGGACACCCCATGAGTAGTCTATTCATGGATAGAGGGCCAGCTTCTGTTGTGATGGAGCGTCCGTAGGTAGAAGTCAGACTTGGCGCAGGGCCTTCCGGAAGGACTTATAGGGGTAACTACCGCATATGAGTATCGTATGGGGAAAAAAAACAGAAAACTCCCACCAGCTAGCCTGACTAGCGAGAAAAAGGTGCTGAACATCACAAACGCCATTGAGTTCTCTCCTTTTTTGAAATAGTGTCTACAAAGTTGCCTGTGGATGGAACCTCAACCCTAATGCTTACCAGCGCCGCCCGTTGCCTCTGAGCCCTGAGTCGGGCATCTAATATTGTGAACACTTTTATGCTGAATAAAATATTATACTATTCAGATATTGCCAATAAAAATAAATCGAACATAACAAAAAATTATCATGAAATTTGACAAGGAAAAAAAGTTTAGGTTTCAGAATATTCCATCATGTTAAGAAAAGCCCAAAGATAAAATGTTTGACAACCATTGTCATATATCAATGAAAATAATTTTCCTACAGATATCCCTAACAGTTAAGAGCGTCCAAAACATCCTTTGCAAATACTACTTTGAAAATACTTTTCCTGTGTTAAAAAAAAGTTTTTTTTTTTATTTAAAATACGTCCGACTTTCTTATGTAATCTTAATATTCATGAGCTTTTGGATATAAGATGTCTGACTGAAAAAATATCTCATCCATCCCTGGGTAACAAAAAAAAATTCGGCTTAGAATATCAAGTAAAGTAAGTTGTTATTGTTCTGAAATATGCCGTTGACCTCCTGTCATCTTATTTGCTTACGGAATAAAGTCAACCATCCAGTGTGATAATAGACAAATCTAAATAAAAAAAAATTGTATCACTCCTTTCAAAAATGATAATCTTTTACTATGTATTACTAGCAACAAGGCTATTGTTGAAAATTCATTTAATTACATGTATATTTATTGAGAAACAAAACACGGGAACAAAGACGTCATTCATCATTAGCTGTCAGAATAAAAATAATATATAAAATACAAAATGCTGAATACGCATATTAGGATTATCCTTGTCATATCTCATAGAAATTTGGTTAAATGATTTAACTACTAAGAAAGAAAGATTTATTTATTTATTTTGCAAGTCTAATATTGTTTAAAATTAAAAATAATAAATATTATTTTAATATAATTAACAATGATATTATTTTTTAATGTTTTAATTTAAGGATTATATTTTGAGATGGACATTAATTTAAGGTTTATTATTAAAAGTTAATATTAAAAGTTACTATCAAAGAGACTAAATAGTGTTGGAATGTGCAGGTTGAGCAACCAGATTGTTACTGAATGTGGTTGGGTTGAGATACTTGAGGCACTGGTTGGAGAACTTACAGCTTTATTTACGCATGCACAAACACCATACAATTAGAAACATATAATATTTAACTCATTTAAAAACAGATGATTTTATATTCGTGGAAGGACTCCACTTTAAAGCCGAAATCGAAATTCGACTACGCTCAGAGTACGCTAATTCCTCTCCGGGTGAGAGTCTGTAGGCTAACTAATGGGCCGGGATGAGTTAAACATATTTCCTCTCGAATGTGAGACTATAAACTAAACGTTTCTCAGCGGGAGCGTAGGTGCGCTGTACTTCCTCTCCTGGTGAGAGTCTCGAGGCCAACTGACCATTTCTTCTGAATACCACGGGGCCACTATTGCCAATGTGTAGGAGGAGGCACGGTTATACAGTATAATTAGAAATATAAGTTCGTTGAAGTCTTTGACTCAGATTTTTCTTAATTCAGTTTCAAAAATTTGTTTCAAAAACATATAATAAATAAGGTGAAAAATGATTTACATTTTAAACAATATACTTTTTGATAATTAAGAATGCTGTTCATATGTATAAGTAATTACATTTCGTACATAATTGCAAGGTTATTTACTTATAAACTTACATTTGAGTTTATAACGTTATAAGTAGAATTGGAATTTTATTAATCGTCTAGCCTCTATTTTTATCATCAATATCGTATATTTTTTCATCAATTTTATTCAACTGTGTCACAAAGAATAGAATTTTTGTTCCAATCTTAAAACACAAATTAAATAAATGTACAGAAAATTAATGAATAACTAAATGAAGAATTTTAAATTTTCGAATCTTTACGATTTCAAGTTATGAAACTTAAGTTTTCTTAAAAGAATGATTAGGTAAAAAAATATACTTAATTTTAAAAAAAAAATGAAACAAACTTGCAAAGAAAAAAAGGCAAACTTTCTTACTCGGGTGAGATCAAAACATAGAAAAGATCCCATTACAATATTAGCAATGGGGAAATTATTTACTTATAATACTTAATTTGCATTATGATGCTTAAACATAAAGCGAATTGAGATTCATAAAGCAAACAATGTAATATAAAGCACAAATAACAAAGCAATTCAATATCTTTGAAATTATTATTGTTTAAAAATAACCTGGATGGTTCAACGTCAGTTATGTGGTTTGCAAAAAGTCGATATTAGATTGTCTGAGATCATGTTTACACAACCTGAATAATTATGGCTTCATTTTTATTCTGTTATTTCATAAGGAGACTACTTTTTGAAAAATGATCTCTATTTTAATTAAAGGGAATCAAATTTCGTATTCTACTTTTCCTTTTGAAGTGATACTTAAACTAAATATAAATTAGATTAAAAATATTTATTTGTTATATATCCAATTGCTTGACGCAGTCATGATGATTTTTTTTAAACAATTTTGAATCCACTTCAAAATTCATGATTCTGGTCTATTTCATTAGAAGATACTGTTTCTAATGTAGAGCAAACACACCCAGAAGTGGTATCTGGGAAGTGGGAATTGGACCCTCCACCCATTTCATCGAAGCTATTGAGGATGAAGAAGCCTTCAGATTTATGGTGCCCCACCTTGGTGTTCGATTTACTTATCATATTTCTAGCTGAGAGCTTGTAATTAAATTTCGTTTTCTACTTTTCCTTTTTGAAGTGTCACTTTAACCAAATATAAATTAAAATTCTTTATTTGCTGTATATCCAATTTCTTAACACAGTCATAATTATTTTTTTTTTTTTTTAAATAATTTTGAATCCGCTTCAAAATTCATGATTCTGGTCTATTTCATTAGTAGATACTGTTTCTAATGTAGAGCAAACACACCCAAAGTGGTATCTGGGAAGTGGGAATTGCATCCTCCATCCTTTACATCGAACCTATGGAGCAATGTAGAAGCCTTCAGATTTATGGTGCCCCACCTTGGCGTAGGTAAGAAAACTTTCTGTTCGATTTGCTTATCATATTTTTAGTTGAGAGCTTGTAATCAAATTTCGTTTTCTACTTTTCCTTTTTTGAAGTGTTATTTAATCCAAATATAAATTAAATTAAAATTCTTACATCCATACATTCATTTCCTTAATACAGTCATGATGACTTTTTTAAACAATTTTGAATCCACTTCAAAATTCATGATTCTGGTCTATTTCATTAGAAGATACTATTTCTATTGTAGAGCTCAACATCATCAAAGCGCAAGAAAGGAACCGCCCACATAAAGAACAGTTTCCTCTTTCTACTTTGCTGTTTCGTACACTGTATATTTTTTCCTCATCTGAAGTTTTTCCAGGCTGCGGCTGCCACCATGCTAAATCATCAGCATCACCGATGCTCAAGAAAGAAATCGTCACCACAAAGAATAATTTTGTTTTCTACTTTACTGCTATCTCATGCACTGCTTTTTATATCCTCATCTGATGTTTTCCCTGATAGATGCTTGAGGCTATCTTGTATCCAAGGAGCTCCGTTAAATACAAATTTGTTTATTTGTCTATTGTAGAGCAAACACACCCAGAAGTGGTATCTAGGAAGTGGGAATTATTTGCATTCTCCACCCTTTTCACCCAACTTATTTTTTTTTTTCTTTCTAATGCAGCTGGCAAACACTTAGACAGCTTGGTCTTGGATGCCTTAAGGCAAGCGCTGCACAGACGTACTCACTTTGCATTACCCAGGGGGCGCGTGTAACTTGAAGATAAGCCACGGACGCGGAGTAACAATGCCCCCGCAACGCTCTACGATCCTATTAGACCGGGACCTACAGTTTAAAAGTGGATTCCGAACCACTACACACATCCATAGCACCGCCGGGACTCGAACCCTGTGGTATCGAGCGCCAGAGCGCTAGCCACTCGGCCATTCTGGCCCCCTTCATCCAACTTATTGAGGGATGAAAAAGCCTTCAGCTTTATGGTACCCCACCTTAGCGTAGGTACGGAAACTTTCTGTTCGACTTGCTTATCGTATTTCTAGTTGGGAGTTCTCAATACCGAATCGATATTAGGACATGAGTGCTTCCAATTCAAAATCATATCTAAAGTTGAGAGCTTCCAATATCAATTCGGAAGATATTTAGAGTATATATATGAGTTGGAAATTTAATATTTTATTAAATTTCAACAAGCTTATAACTTGAAACACGAATTTT
Source organism: Caerostris extrusa (assembly GCA_021605095.1). Classification (NCBI taxonomy): domain Eukaryota; kingdom Metazoa; phylum Arthropoda; class Arachnida; order Araneae; family Araneidae; genus Caerostris; species Caerostris extrusa. The sequence goes on from BPLR01002418.1 coordinate 74,809, forward strand.
CATAAAATTATTTTGGAGGAAAATTTTCATTAAAATTCAGTAGAGTTATATGTCAAGTTAAGTGAAAATGTTTTCTTAAGAAGGACTTTTATCTGCGTTCTAAAGAAGTTTTCTGTAGTCAAGAAGTCCAAGGAACGTGCAATAGATTCATTGTAGTGACTCTTCTTCTTCTTCATTGGAGCAACTGCCCCATGGTGAGCCAAGGTCGTCCGGCTACTGGAAGATTTCGAGACAGGAGATGTTCTCAGCCCTATACCCAACGCTGTACAGTCCTATTTGTATTCTTTGTAGTGACTCTATACTTACAAAAAGATGATTAGCTGTATGTAAAGTATAATTATTATTATTATGAAAAATATTTGACAGAACTTCATTTATCAGTCGTTACATCATACTAATCTATATCGAGTACTTAAAAAATCTATAACAATTACAAAATTCATATGCAAACCAATTAAAATGATTTTTTAAAAGTTCATGAACAAAATTACAGAAATATTGGTAAAGAATCTATAAATAATTCTAAAATTGTATATGACCCACTAGCAGTGGTAGTGTAGGTTGTTCCACTTGCAGTCAACCTGTGGTAATAACCTTGTTGATGTGAGAAAAATGCGTCTTTCGACTAAGATAAAAATCGCAGAAGCTGGTAACTTTATCCGGCCATAAAAACGAAGTCACACATAACTAATTTTGTACTGGGTGGTCTAAGGGTTAAAGATACAAGTTTGAAGTCACGTTGCCTTTTTTCTGACCATGACAAGTTTTTTTTTTCTTGGGTTGAAGATAAACGATCTAAGTTAAGCATATATTTCCGAATTAGCATAGAAGGTACATGATTTAAAATGATGGATACTGGTAATAGTGACAATAGAATAAAAGTTTTCTAAATGAATCAGAACATATGGGTGATTTGTAACTTTCATACCAACGTAAATAGAGAAGATAAATGTTCAAAATGTTTGATAACCTAAAATTTAACACACTCATTCAATCATTTTAGAGAATATTAAAAGATTCTTAACTTCTTCTTCTTTACATATTTGATAGTTTGTAATCCAATAACATTTTTTTCAGCAAGAACAGAAAAAAATTCTCAGATATATATTTTTAAATAAGGTTAAATATATTTTAAATTTTAAAATGATCAACATGCAAGTGACAAAAATTTTAGGGATAACTTTTGATACATTCTTATCCTTAATACTAGTGCAAAAATTAACGATGTTTTTTCTTTTTGTATTATGGTATCGTAGATTTTTCAACATTGTTTTGGCCGTGATTTCAATACTCTTAGTATCATTTCTTTAGGATTTTCTTCACTTTTTCTGAAATAACTTTTTAAGCCCTCTTAGAGTTGAAACTTTCCTCTTGTTTAGTTAATTTTTTTAAACATTCTCACAAAACAAATTGCATTATTAAACATTAGGACTATTTGGATTTTATTTCAGGAATATTTATGAAATGCACCGACATTTATGAATTGTACTTTTTCCTCGTTGAAGAATTTCAACTAACTTTTTAGTAGTATGTGAAGGTGCAGAGTTTTGATGAAAACGTCATCATCATTTAGATACATTTTTAATGTAGTATTTTTTTGAATTGATTTTAGCTCTTGGTTACACGAAATGGGGTTTAATGTTTCCATTTGCAAAAATACTTATCCAGATCATGATCACTTTTTGAATGGGCTTCCGGAGTTGAAGGAATTAAGTTATTGACTTTATATTATTAAGTTATTAAGTTATTGACTTTTGTTGACTTTAGTTATTACTTAATTGTCATCTTTGGTCTCTACTTAGGTACTTTACTTAAGATTTTTGGCTTGTATCTGAAAGAAATATACACCTTTCATCAGTTGTTACTATTTTTGCCATCTGTCCCTTCGAAGAAGCTTGTAGAGAAAAGCCATGAAAGCTACCTTTTCACTTGTGTAGTTTTATCATTTAGATGATGGTACTTGGGTTTTTCAAACATTTTATCTCTAAGGCCTGTTCCATTTGATAATTTATGACTTTTTGACTTAAAGATTTAACCATACTTGCCTATGTTGGAGGATCAACTTTCAAAACCATCTAATTGAGGGTTACACCATAGATTTTCTCAGTTTGCCTGCTCGACTTTTCAACCGCGACTTCCCATCTTTTTTTTTGTTTAGTTCATGTTTTGAGTTCTTAATCATACTAATATGACTCAAAGATATATTTACATTTTTGCTTTTTCAAAGTGACCTAAAATCACTCTGTAGCTCCACCGAAGTTAGCATGAACATGATTTAACATGACTAACTAAAGTTTTATCAAATCTCTATAAAGGCATGGTTTGATTAAAATAAAAGTCAAAAAACTGTCATTATGTTTGACTATGCATGTGACTTAAAGGCTTAGCCATGTTTGCTAGTGTTGGAGGATTAACTTTAGAATCATCTTGTTGAGGTTAGCATCATTAGTTGTGTCAGATTCCTTCTACCTCTCAATCGACTTCCCATATTTTCCCTTCAATTCAAGTTTGGAGTTTTTAATCCTACTAATGTGACTGAAAGATATTTATATACCCTTTTAGAGGGACTTTGAATCTCTCTATGGCTTCACCGAAATTCTAAAAAAACTTGAACTTGACCAGTGACCAGGTTTCTGAAAGTCCTAAAAATAATTGTTAATACGTTTGACTATACAACAATCTTCTACATAAAAGGAAAACATTTAAACATGTAGTTGTAGCTAACAAAATGTGATCTGTAAGTTTTTTGTTACCCTGTAGTAATTGACACTTCATGCTAGAAAAAAAACAGAAAAAAAAGCAAAAATTTTCCTGAAGAGAAAAATTGTTTTGTGTGATATGATATAAATTAATGATAACTTACTAAAATTCGGAAATTTTATTCAAACTGGCATATTAAATTCAAATTTTTCGGGAAATTAGATCCTTTTAACTTTAAGTTGATAATTCCAAAAGAAATAAATTATTCTGCCATGAAATAAAATTGCAAAAATGATATTACAAAAGCAATAGACTAAATATATTACATTAGATTGTTAATAAATATTTTACTAGCCTGTAATATGTATTTATTAATAATATTATATAAAATCCTATTTTCACTGAAATTAAAAGGTAATATCACACTCTAATATTTTATATCGGTTAAAAACCAGGAACTGTTATAACATAGGATAGATTGTTTCGTCTGATTGCATTTTCAATTCATGTCTTACTGCTCATTATATTTTTTAAAAACAAAATTGGAACAACAGAATGAATTTTTAAATTTTAAAAAAGTAAAAAACGTTTAATTTAATGCAATTAAGAAGAATCTCCTTTTCATTCTTTATATTTATGCAACTAATAATTGAGCATTGATACTGAAATAATAAGAATTCATTCTGATTTTTTTATCTGGAGATATCTTGGTTTCAAATAACTGGCAACAATTAGCTATGGCCAAATAAATATCGAAATTGAAGCTTGAATATCTCGGACAATTTTGGGTTAATCATGATTCATTACATGAAAACCACGCAACCTAGAAAATATTTTTCAGGACTTCATACGTGTTCCAGTTTCGTAATTAAATCGGAAAAAAAGCTTCTTTTGATAGATTAAAAGTTTTGTTTCATAATATTTGAGCCATTCTTATTTCAGATCAAATAAAGCGAATTGCCTCATTTTTTTCAAAAAACCTGTTGTATAATATAATATGTGTACTGCTGGTATCTTCAATTCCATTCAAATTCTCAAAGAAGATTATAAAATCGCACGGTCCAGTTAAAAGATTCACAGGATAGCCTCCGTTTTAAAAATCCGGATTTCAAAGATCCGATTATACTCTTAATTTCATTTCCAGGTTTCTCTCAAACCGTAAGTAATCAAAAATGCATAATAATATGTACATTATTATTTCTCATCCTTTAAGTTCTATATCAACCCAATTACAAACAAGAAATTCAGTTTCCTTCCAACTTTTTGCTGTATTATTTAAATGATTTAAATATTCAAAATAAAGTTTCAATCAATTCAAATATCCTCATCGATAATTCTGTGAATATTCAGAGGTTAGATTCCAAATATCTGACAGTATACTACTGTGCCCAAAAAGTAAAACTAATTATATTTTTTTTCAAAAACTCTTTATTTATTCTTCTAAATTTATTTCATCGCCTTCAAAGTAATCCCCTTGGCACACAATGCACTTATGCCAACTTTTTTTCCAATCCTCAATGCATACTAAAAAATCATCGGTAGGGATGGCATTCAAAGCGCGCGGCAATTCACGTTGAATCTCTTCAATCGACTCAAAACGGTGTCCCCGGAGTGGTCTTTTGAGTTTAGGGAATAGCCAGAAGTTGCACGGTGTGATTGCGGTGGTTGTAGAACGATGTGGGTTTCATTTTTGGCGAAGAAGTCACGAAGAATCAATGCAGTGTGAGCTGGCGCATTCAGTGTTTTCGGTACCAATCGAGATTTGACGCGTTTGAGGCCCAAAAATGAAATTGACCGATCCTTTTGAAATTCCAACATCATCAGCAAGGTCTCTAATTGTAACTTGACGGTTTGCAAGCACCAAATCTTTAATTTTTGGACGTGAATTTCGTCGGTTGATGTTGATGGTCGACCAGAGAGCTCTTTCGTCTTCAACGCCTTCTCTGCTTTCTTTTGAACTGTTTATACCACTTCTAAACATTTCTTTCCGATATAGAAATGCTCATCGAATGCCTTCTGCAACATTCTATACGTTTCCGCAAACAAAATTTAATGCAAGTTCTTTGCTCAATTAATTCAGACATTTCAAAAATCGCAGGACGTCAAATTTCACTCAGATGTCAAGGACAGTGCCAGCAACCTAAAAAGAAAAATTGAAATTCCATAAGCACCAGGAATTTCAAAATGAAAACTGGTCTTACTTTTTGGACACAGTAGTATATCTGTCACTGGCTTTAGCCCACCATAGGGCTGTTACGCCATTGAAGAAAAATAATATTGGGTTCAGTTTGTCTCTCTACGGTAATTTTGTGCATACGTTAAGCTACAGTTTAATATGGATTCCGAACCACTAATAAACATCCATGCTATAGCTAGAATTTAAACCTCAAACCTGTAGTACCAAAGGACAGGCCACTAGCCAATTGGCTAGCAGGCCACGAAGAAGATGAAGATTCTAAATGCATTTACAACAAATTTCAGACTTTCAGGTTTAAATTTTTGTTAGACTTATTGCTTACCACTGTTTCATCTTAATATTCATCATCAAATTATCATTAAACTCCTCATCTTAATATTTTTAAGCAATACGAAGATATAAAATCATGGAAAATTAGAATAATTTATGCAGACAATTGTAGCAAATTTTTTTAGTTTTAAATCATAGTTATTGCTTTTTACAGATTTAATTCTTTTAAATGAAATCAATAATTTTTTAAAAAAATGCATGCGTTTGTACAAGATAAGTCATACAGTGTATGTTATTTAAATACTGTTGCTTTGATTCCTTAACATTCGCTAATCTGTAACCTCAGTTAGATTACAAAATTACATTCTTCTTTATTAAGAGAAAGACTTTTCCAAACATTTTTCTTTTATGGACAAAAAAAAAAAGTATTTTGTCCTTTTTTACCTTTTGATATATTTTTCTTCGTGACTTATAAATCCGTAATTTTTTTTTTTATTTTTTTTTCTTCAAAATCATTTTCTTTCTTTTTTTATTTTCTGAAAATAAAAACTCTTTGAGTTGAGAAATAATGAAGTAATCAGTAATTTGTGTAGCCGCCATGATGAGCAATAACTCACGCTTCTGCCCTCGGCATTCAATGAAAAAAGGCTGTGGATATGTTCTTGAGATATATCAGGCCATGTTGCTTTCACACGTTGCCAAAGTTGATGAGGCGTGGTCGCGGAGTGTATGTTGCTCCAGTCATTTGCCAATAATTGACCAGACGTGTTAAAAAGAATTATTGAACATTGCATGACACGTGTGATCTTCATCGTCCTGTTGCAATGCAGCCGCAGGCAAGACTTGAAAAGAGTGGTAAAACAAGTGTCTCCAAAACTTCAGAAATTTAGGGCTGACTGCTCATTTTACAGGCAATGCGTATTATGGGGAAGTTTCTAGGGTAAAATCTAATCTCATCGAAATGCCATATTTCCAGGTATGACGATGCATAATGAAAAGGTTACACAACTTCTCGCCTCGGTGTTACCAGACTCGGTTACGATGGTAGTGCTATAGGCAAAGATCGTGATTCGTCTGAAAAGACAATGACATGTCATTTTTATGCCCATGTCCGGCGTTCACCACACCAACGAGATGCAAACGCATGTGGTCTAAAATCAAAGGTAATCACAGGCATCCATCAGGCATCTCCGGCATCCATCGACTGCAGATCCTCATTAATGGGGCTTAATAACGCCCTACCAGAGAAGGATCCTTCTCTGAAGGATTATTCAAAATATCTTTAGGCCATAATTTTTCTCTATGAAACTCAGAAAAGTGTTCGATTGATGCCCGTACATCTCCACGATGCATACTGAAGCTGAAAAGGGGCTAAACACCGCATGAAAAATAATTCCGCTACTTAGAACAGTGGTTCACAAAGGGTCCGCCAGGGAACACTATTGCGCCTAGAAGATTTCAGGATGCTTCCTGTGGTATCCCAGTATGTGTTCAGACGTAAAAATAAATATACACTCAAGAGCCAAAACATTATGACCACCTGTCAATAACGAGTTGGCCCACCTTTGACGCGCAACACAGCTTCAACCCGCCTTGGCAGGGATTAATACCATCACTTAATACCAGTTAAATACCACTTCCACCTGATCACGTGCCTTCCACGTCATCCAGGCGAGTTCATTGCAAAATGTAGAGGTGGTCATAATGTTTTGGCTCTTGAGTGTAGCTCTTATTTTTCCTCACTTATAGATCTTATTTTATATCACTTAAGACTAAACAATAAAACTAGTTAAGAAACCCATTGATGGAAACTTCAAGTGATTTTTATTTAACATTAACAGTAGAACTAGCAGCTATATCCATTGATCGTGGATTGATGATTAAATATAATCAATTGTCTCATGAAGCCTTTTGTATTTCTACAAAAAAAAATGTCGGTATCTAAAAAATACTATAATTTCAAATATATCAAAATAAAATAAAAATAATAATCAAAATAAAAGCTTTATTAATTATGTGATTCATTATAATAAAAGCATGTTGCATTTTAAAATCCTATTAATTTTTTGATTGATTCTGTATTTATTAATTTTCATCTATTCGAAATAATCCGCCCGCCTTGAGGGTTGGTTCTACAATTTGGGAACCACCGACATAACCTATTTCTAAATAATGAGAATACACTTGTATTTTTATAATTTATCATATGCATCTTCAATAAAAAGAAATTATATTTAGGCTACTAATATCCCAGAAAATATAGATGCTTAAAATTACTACTGAAAAATGACAAAATCAATTTACAGACATACTTAAGTAAGTTATTGTAAAAGAAATAATGATTTTTTATTATTTTTCTTTTACTTAAAATATGAAATTTCTTACTAGAGTGCATTCAATACTTCAACAAAGACAATTCCTTAAATTTATTTATAATAAATGATATCAAAACATGTTCTTGCTTATAAATATAAAGCTATGTTTTAGATACATATTATTGTAAGAAGAAAGAAAGCGTTACTGCTTAACAATCTATTGTTTTTATGTCCACTTTTCAGAGCTATGAAAATAAAATAAAATTCATTAATTATGTGATTCATAAATAGGGAAGTTATGAATCACTTCATAATATACGTTTTTATTAAAATAATATAAATGTGTTACATTTTTAATTCCTATTAATTTTCTTATTGATTCTGCATTTATTAATTTTCATCTATTCAAAAAAACTCCTGCCCCACCTTGAGGGTGATCCGACCACCTTATGGCCCTACAATTTGAGAACCACCGACATAACCTATTTCTAAATAATGCCAATACATGTGTATTTCATAATTTATTACATGCATCATCAATAAAAAGAAATTATATTTAGGCTACTAATACCACAGACAATATGGATGCTTAAAATCACTGCTAAAGAATGGCAATATCAATTTAAAGACATGCTTAAGTAAGTTGTTGTGAAAGAAATTATGATCTTTTAATATTTTCGTTTCCTTAAAATATGCAACTTCTTACTAGAGTGCATTCAATACTTCACTAAAAACAATTCCTTAAATTTATTTATAATAATGAGATCAAAACGGGTTCTTGTTTATAAATACGAAGTTAAATTTTGGGTACATATTATTCTGTGAAGAAAGAAAGCGTTACTGCTTAATAATCTGTTGTTTCTTACTGCATTTTTCAAAGCTATCAAAAAATAATAAATAAAACTTCATTAAATATATGATTCATTATAATAAAAACGTATTATATTTTTTAATTCCTATTAATTTTCTGATTGATTCTGTATATATTAATTTTCATTCATCCGAAATAATTCGCTCCGCCTTCAGGGTTGGCCCTACAATTTGAGAACCACCGGCATAACCTATTTCTAACAATAATTTATTGCATGCATCATCAATAAAAAGAAATTATATTTAGGCTACTAATGCCCCATAAAGTATTGATGTCTAAAATCACTGCTGAAGAATAACACTATCAATTTACATACATACTTAAGTAAGTTGTTGTGAAAGAAATTATGATCATTTAATAATTTCTTTTACTTAAAACATTAAATTTCTTCCCAGAGTTCATTCAATTCTTCAACAAAGACAATTCCATAAATTTATCTATAATAAATGAGATCAAAAAGCGTTCTTGTTTATAAATATTAAGCTAAATTTTGGATGGATATTTTTCTATGAAGAACGAAAACGTCACTACTTAACAATCTGTTATTGCTTATGTCCACTTTTCAGAGCTATGAAGGAAAACAAATTCATTAATTATGGGATGGATTCCTTATAATAAAAATGTGTTACATTTTTAATTTGTATTAATTTTTTTATTGATTTAGTACATATTAATTTTCATCTATTCGAAATAATTCGCGCCCCCTTGAGGTTTGGTCCTATAAAGAAAGCGTTACTGCTTAACAATCTATTGTTTTTTATGTTCACTTTTCAGAGCTATCAAAAAACACTTCATTAATTATATGATTTATTATATTAAAAAAAGTGTTATATTTTTAATTCCTATTAATTTTCCTATTTATTCTGTATATATTAATTTTCATCTATCCGAAATAATTCGCTCCGCCTTCAGGGTTGGCCCTACAATTTGAAAACCACCGGCATAACCTATTTCTAACAATAATTTATTGCATGCATCATCAATAAAAAGAAATTATATTTCGGCTACTAATGCCCCATAAAGTATTGATGTTTAAAATCACTGCTGAAGAATGACAATATCATTTTATTTTTGGGTGCTCTTTTAAAGGTATGGACTTTTAGAACTTGATCCCTCTTGTTATTCTCGTAAAATACCGTAGTAATATAATTCAATCCAGTATATAGAAACAAATATAACATTCCGGATCTCATTTGTTTTTTCTTGCATATTGATACAAGAAAAAAAAAAGGCGTTTCCAATGCAAGAACGCGACAGAACCATTTTCAACTTGACCCGGAGTGGATTTCTTGAAGTGGTTTAAATGCATTAAACGTGTCTAAAGTGACACAGCGAACACCTTACTACTTTATTACTTCGTGCTCAGACCAATCGGGTCCGTTGACCCAGTGAAACAATTAGGAAAGATATAACATATCCCACGTAAAAATTCTACCACAATATTGAAGTTGGTGTCAAAAAAGTAAATTCGGAGAACATGCCAGATGAATCATCATACCTCTCGTTTAGAAAACATTATAAGTAGAACTGTGTTTTGGTAACACCCTTTTGTAAAAGGAATGTAATAAAAGTATTTTGTTACGTTTATTTTGTCTTAATTTTTTTTTTTTTTTATTCAGGTAAAGAATAAAAGAAAATCCAGTTCACTGCCCAAAATGGTAATTAAGGAGAAACGACAACTTCATATTGTTTTTTGTAGATTATTTTTAAAATATTACTATTTTATTTTTCAAAGAAAAGAACGTCAGAATAATTTTAAATGAAATTCTGCATGATATATAAATTATGTTTTTATAAATATTTCAACCTATTATGCAAAACCTCATTACTTGCAAAAACATAATATAAAAACAATATCCAAATTTTTATTCAAATTTAATATCATAAATTTCTGTGCTTCTATAAAATAAATGAAGGCCAAAAATTATTTTTGAACTGATAATAAGATTAAATATTTCAAGAAAAGATGATCTGTTTACGTATAATTAGTTAGGATTATGTTTTTGTAGATTATTTTTCACTGAAAATCAAACTGACTTATTTGTAACTTTATTGTACTTGTAATTTATCATTTTAAAAGTGTTGAATAGATTAAAACAGTTTTAAATAATAACAATTATTATTTATTTATAAAAAATCGTACACAATTGTTACAATTGGGGAAACTGTTTGTTAATGGCCTCTATCTAAACAGGAAAATATTTTGAAAGATAACCAGTTATCACAAATATATATTATTAATAAAAATGTTAGGAATTCCTATAGTTGTCTGTATATAGTTTCCTGTTTGTGTTTATAAAGCAATAAAAAACATTAAAATATAACTATTCAGTTATTCAATAAGCATTTTTATCCTTTACAAGAAATATTTAAGAAAACATGGTTGTTAGAAAATATCAGTTTTTAAGTGCAAAATTTTGAAAATTTAAAGTTATTTTTGTCAAAATCTTTCAGAAAGGAAAAGTTCAAGGGGAAAGAAAATAAATTTCTCATTATTTTTCAAATGAAATTTTCTTATTAAAAAATAACATAATTTAATATCATTTTTTAGGCTTTTATTTCATTTAGGTGTATCGTAATTTTATAATAAAATTCTGTAATCTTCAAATGTATATATTTGAAAATGAGTATTTATTCTTAGTAGTTAAGTAAAAAAAATAATGATAAATACGAAAGGTATTGAATATAATTCAAAAGAAAATTTCGACGTTCTAAATTACTTTTTATGAACACAGAATCAGGACTTACAGTTCAGAACTTACAGAATCAGTATCAGAACATATAGAATCAGAATCAGAACTAGAGAATCAGGATCAGAACTTACAGAATGAGAATAAGAACTTATAGTTCAGAACTTGGCTCCAACTATGTACATCACAATTAATATGCTAACATTCAGTATCATCATCCAAACGAATGTAAATATTTAACGGTATAAAATTGATAATTTATTCAAGAGAAAGTAAATTGTTTAAATACGTTATCAAAAGAATTCAGATTTAAAATTAAATCAAAGTTTATTTTTAAAATAAAAGGATTCTACACATTATGTTATACATTGATGAAAATTACTTTCAAAATTTTTTATTTAATTCAGAAAGTTCATGAAGTGTAATAAATATTATTAGAATTTTGTTTCTAATGTAGTTAGGAAATAATATTCATGGAAAAAATGTCTTTATATCTAACGCCTAACTTAGTCAGTAACTAGTTTGTGTAATATAGTTAAAAATGTGAACATTTTAACTATGGTATTTAAAAAAAAATCTAATTATTTTTAATTAGTGGAAATTTTATGAAGTTAAATCATAAAGTCTCTAACAATGCCTTATTTTTTCATTTAAGCTGTTAAAAAAAGCGTGAGTCAGATTGTTAAATAAAATTATTAGAATGGGGAAAAATAGGTCACGAGCAATAGGTCCAATCCATTGTTTCATTTCCTTTTTTTTTACTTTTTCTCCTTACTTTGCTATTTTTTTTCAAGGTTAAATTTATTTTACGACCTTTCAGTTTAACGTTCCCGAGAATTTCGACCCTACATGCTTTCCTCGATCATTGAATCTCCCTATCAGTCCTTATTACTTTATAAATCTGTCCTACATAGTCCTTGGCCTTGCTTTTAATTCAAAACTGACGAAATACTAAAGAAACCATTTAAGATCAAGTTTTGTGAAGTTTCTTATCTTTTCGCCCTATCTTCAATGAAAACCATGTATTAGTTACTACTGAGATAAAGCTGACGATTGACCCTGTTTTTGACACCACCGCTCCCAAACGAAGAAGGTCCATTTCTAAAACAGGCGTACGTCATACTTTTGTGAAGTGACATACCTGCTCTGCGATTTGACCTTGCCACCCAATAGCACGGGCGGCACCAGGTCATAAAGGTCTTTACAAAATCCTGGAGCAGTAAAGGATGTGTGAAGGAGAAAGAATTATTTTTTGTGGAGCATTTGGCGAGTTTGGTTGACCTAAAACGCTTCAATTAAACCACTTATTGCTGTTGTTTAGTTTCTTGACTTGTAAACACCAGAATTTTAGTTCGCATCTTGCTTGTATTGCAACACTTTCGTCTACTGTCCTAAATAAATCCCTCAGAAACTTTCATGGAATTATAATCTAAGAGGAATTATTAAAATCATATCTTTCTGTTTTATTAAACATTTTATATATGATGCATGGGTCATATCAGATTTATAAGGGAATATTTTGTTTTTAAGAAATTTTTTATTGCAATCAAAATTACAACATGTATTTTTTTCATTTATTTCTGTTAATTCCACATTTAAAAAAAAAAAAAATACACTTTTTTAATGTTACCAATTCTTTTACTTTTACTCTATAAACATTTAACTGATTTAAAAAAGTTGGTGAAATAATTACGGGACAAAAATAAAACACATATTCAATACATATCTTATTTTCTTTCAAATTAAACTGGATATGATAACAATAAAATAAAGTGGAACATCAAAAAAATAATAAAATATAATTAAATTAAGTAAAAAGTAATAAAAAAGACATTGCAAGGCACATAATAGTACATATTAAAAAAAAGCATTAACTTGATTGTTTTTTTTTAAATATTTATAGCTATTGTTTCAACAATGATTTTTTATCGAAAATTTTGAAACAAGGAAAATATACAATTAATTATTATATATACAATTTAATACAATTAATATACAATTATACACAATGTATACAATTTAATAACAATGTGTATTTATTATATACAATTTAATAAAAATGTGTATTTATTATATACAATTTAATAAAAATGTGTATTTATTATATACAATTTAATAAAAATGTGTATTTCTTATATACAATTTAATTAAAAATGAAAATTAAATACATTGTGTCTAATATTTTAGAAAACATTAAGCCTTATTATTAATAAACATAATATATTCTTTGTTCATAGCATATAACATTGTTATTTCTTTATTTAAAAATAGTAATTTTTCAAACTCAATTTTTTTGAAGTTGCTAGGAATGTAGTTGTTTTCAATTTAAAAAAAATGTTACTATGAAAGTGTGGAGATAGGAACATAAATTAGGGATTTCCTGAAATTATTTAATTTCGAATATTAGAAATAAGAAAAACTCTTATAATTTATTTAAGCAACAAAGTATTTCGTGGTTCTTATTGTCATTTAAGTCGTTACGTTTTTATCAAGTTAAGTTTAGTCATTTCATCAAGTCATTTAATTCATTTATCATTTAAATATGTCTTATTATGAAATTAACAAAACAATATTTATCTAGCTTTTTCAGAATATTTGTATAAAAATGTTGTTTTTATCTTTTTAGAACAGTTTATAGAGTAAACAACATAAGAAGCAATAATAGGCTTACTTAAGATAAAATAAAGCTGATGTAATCATTAATTAGTATGAAGCTGGTAAGTAAACAAATTCGTAAACTATTTCGTGGTTGCTATTGTCATTTAAGTCATTTACGTTTTACGTTTTAAGGCATTAAGTTAAGTCATTTAAGTTATTTATCATTTAAGTATGTCTTATTATTAAATTAAGAAAACAATATCTATCTAACTTTTTCAGAGTATTTGTATAAAAATATTGTTTTTATTTTTTAGAACAGTTTACAGGTTAGAAGTAATTGGAGGCTTACTTAGATAAAATAAAACTGATGTCACCATTAATTAGTTTGAAGTCGGAGGTAAACAAATTCGTAAACTATTTCGTGGTTGATATTGTCATTTAAGTCATTTACGCTTCATCAAGTTAAGTTAAGGCATTAAGTTAACTCATTTATCACTTAAGTATGTCTTAATATTAAATTAACAAAACAATATTTATCTAGCTTTTTCAGAGTATTATAAAAATGTTGTTTTTCATCTTTTAGAATAGTTTATAGAGCAAACAACATAAGAAGCAACAAAAGGCTTACTTAAGATAAAATAAAACTGATGTCATCATTAATTAGCTTGAAGTTGGAGGTAAACAAAAATTTCTTTCTAAAGAAAGTTGTGAACTGAATTAACAGCAGAAGACGGTACGTCGTAAGTCTTTCTCCGTGAATAATTTTCTAATTTAGACACCAATTACCTATTACGCCTGCTGCTCTATTAGCTTTGAGCTATCTTGTATAAAGTCGATCTGCCTAATGATTCAAACAGATAGGCTTCCTGAAGTTTTCAGTAAAAAGAAAGATGAGCTCTACTGAAGTAGACTGGTATATTAAAAAAGTGTTCGACTAAGAGTTGATAAATTTTAAAATTTTATTATTTTTACCAAATATTTAATTCTATATTAGGTTTGTTTATTTTTTATTTCTATAAAAAACTTTGTTAATATTCTGTAAATTTATTAGAGGAACAAGTTATCTTTTAGATGGGATTTAAGTAGTATTTCATGTCATTTATATATATTTCAAATCTTCATTATAAAAATTGTTGTGACACAAATAATTCATAATAGTTGAGAATTTTTCTTTTGAATTTTCAATTAGATAAAAAAAATTCTCAGCAAAAAATATTTTTCTTCTTTATTAAAAGAGGCATCTTCTTTATAGCCGGATGGCCAATTGGGTAGAGCTCTAGCCTAAGGTGCTTCAGGTTCGATTCCTGGCGGTGGAATAGATGTTTGTTGGGGTTCGGAATCCCCGTTAAACTATTGGTTCAGATATAATTAGCCTAAAGTGTCCAAAAAAAATGACCGTAGAGCGACAAACCAAATCTTCATAGCCGCTACAGTATATGGTAAGCCAAGGTCTCTACCTACTGGAGATGTTTTCGGTACTGCCTACTGGAGAGAGACAGGAGTTGTTTTCGTTTTACGGGGGTAGGGTTGTTAACCCTACGCTCTACAGTTATATTAGAATGGAACCTACTATTTAAAGTGGATTCTAACCACATCAAACATCTATGAAACTGGTGGCATCGGTCGCCAGAGCGCTAGCCACTCTGCCATCAGGCCCCAAAAAGAAACATACTTTTGTAAAACTTTTGGAAGAAGTATTGTTTATTAAGTGTTCATTTAATTTAAAAGTCCATTGAGCTACATACAAAAAAAAAAAAAAAAATACAGAAATGACACTTCAACACGTTTCATTTTTTGAAAACAATTTTTGAAAAAAAAAAACGATAATTAAAAAATTGCTGTCAAATTTGTGAGAACATATTTTTAATTTAAAGATGCAGATGCCTACCAACAATCTGAATAAAGCCTAGTGATTGAGAAATATCAACGTTTTCATTCACAAATATATTTGAATTACAATGAAAAAGTTTTAAAAGCGCATTTCAATATCAATTTAACTTATTTCGAATTTTTAAACAATTGTTTAATAAGTGACTACATGAAAATGAAATATGAAATTATATTTCTAATAAATGAATTTATTTGAATTAAAAGAAATAAAAAAAAAGAATACAAATTAAGAGAAATATTTTAAGAATTGTGTTAAAACATAGCTAAAAATATAAATATTATGTATATTAATAATATGTTAAAATTTTTCATGTACAGAATATTTTAACATATTAATAATATGTACATAAAAAATTAATCTATAAATTTTTAAATATATTATTATCCATGCATAATTATTATAGTAATACGAGAATCCTACCCTTCTAAAGGCAAAATGTAATCAATTGTTTAATCTATAAAACAATAAGCTTTTGTTAAAAACCCACTATTGTGGAAATAGATCCCTACCTAACAGCACATGTCTTGAGATAAAACTTAACGCAAGCGCTAAAAACAGGGGCTATCACACATGATATTTTAATACTTTTATTCAAATTCATTGTCATAAAATGCAATCCAAAAGGAATACAATCGATATTTTTTAAATTTTGCCAATTCAATTAATTAAATGTTAGTCTGGAGCATGGCAACATCCCCCTCGCTGTACATTTGTACCTTAAACTAACGTAATGCATATGTAATGTAACGTAACTTATAACGTTACGTAACGTATACTAATTCTAATAGTATTTGCATCTAAAGTCACAAAGATCGGATGATTATTTGTTAAGCATAGAAAGACATACTAAGTCTAAAATTTTAAACGTTTACCAAATAGTTTCACTGAAGAAGTTCCAAGACAATTTGGTTCTCAGCTCCCTAAAACGCTCCAAAGTAAAATTACTATTATAAAAGACATCAAATCAAATAATCGCACAAAAGTTTAGTTAAATTAAAGCGAATTTAATTTTTAAAAAATGTTTCAAAAATCAAGTTTGTTTACTTTTAGACGAAATTCATAAGCTATGTTACATTTCTAGTATTCTAAATATCTACTGTGCAGCTAAAACTTGAATAACGCAAGAAAGAATTACTGAAATAATAAAATAATATTGAAAGTATCGAAACTCTATTTAACATGTATGATATCCTCGATTTTTTGTAGCTGTGGCACAAATATTGTATCAAAGTTTAAAATATTATTATAAATATATTTATTGAACAATATAGTTCTTTTAAAATTGCAAATTGGGGATTTTCTTTTAATTTTTTTAAAGATTGTCTTTAGAGCTTAAATCTTAAAAAACATATATTTGAGTAGTTTTCTATAGTCATAGATGACACCAATTTCTTCCCACTTGCAGGCTGTACCATTTGAGAACCAAAAGTAATTGTTGGTTCCCTGGTGAGACGCATATGAACGAAACACTGTTTGATTACCGGACGTAGTTCTGAAGCAAAGGATATTTATTCGCTTCGCCCCACATGAGTCTCTAAATTATGGAATTAATTTAGAAAATTTCAGGTGTTTTTTTACTAATGAGACGTTTTTTGATGATCTACCACCCTTGGTATCACAAGCAAATCAATTAAAGACCAAGCCTTTAAAAAATATGTACCATATAGTGTCCTATTTCAGCTGTACTAATTGAATAATCTGCAAGGATATCATTTGAATTTTGCTGACCTACTGAGTTTTTACATACTTAACACAAAATTAATGAATCAGTGTAGTATCTTACAATGTTCAAATCTACAGTCATTGAGTGAAAAGTTTGTCTTTACATACACTCATGTCCATAAATTAAGGATTATGAAGTTCAGGCAAAGAAAGAGACAGAAGCAAAACAAATTTGACTTATTTGTAAAGTCTATTTATTAAACAAAAGGTAAAGAGCAAAAAAGATGCTATATGTTTGACATAATTAATAAAAATTGCGATTTTTACTCCCTGGAGCAAATTTCAAAAAGAACCTATTTACAAAAAACAGTATAACAAGGTTAGTATGATGGTTAATATGGAGTATGTCTTCCGGACGATGCAATACAGGCCTTACAACGCCTAGGCATGATGAGTATCAAATTATCAAGCAATGCCCTCCTAAGTTCCGGTTGACAGGTGGGAGGGGGTTGACGGGCTGCAATTCGTCGGCCAAGCATATCCCACACATGCTCTATTGGATTCAAGTCCGGTGAGTATGCTGGCCAATCCATACGGGTGATATCCTCCAATTGAAGGCATTCGTCTACAGGAAGTGGTTCGAAGTGGTTCATTATAGGAAGTGGTTCGAATCATGGTTCATTATAGGAAACCGCGGTTCTTTATGGTTCGAATCATGGTTCATTATAGGAAGTGATTCGAACCGTGATTCTTTATAGGAAGTGGTTTTAATTCTTCGTGGTTTTAATTCTGCAATGAAGAGATCTGATTTACATTAATTTAAAATGTCTATAATTTTAATATTTCTAGAAACTCATTATCTCATAATTTGAATATTGTAACACTATACCTTTAATAACAGGCTTTACCTTAAATCTAAGATCTCATGAATATAGGAAGGGATTCGGCGCGAAAAATGTTATTGCATTGGGTGAGGTTTTTTTTTTTTATCCACCGATGTTTTTAATTATTCAGGACTATGATTTAATTTTAATAAAAGAAATATGGTAGTAAAAAGTCACTTAATATAATAACAGAATAGCACTTTTTTTTATTACTATTCCCTCTTGATTTAAAAAATTCACAGTTAATTTCTAGTTTTTCTGTTAGTTGACATAAAATATTATAGTAATTTTTACTTCTCATAAGGCATCGTTTATAATAATTTTACTATAAACACCTAAAACGCATCGTTTATAGTAATTTTACTTCTCATAATTGATTTATTTTTATTTTTAAAAAATAAATAAAATCCACATCATTGTAATGTATACTATATTTAAGATTTTCAGTATGAGATTTAGGGCCTGATGGCAGGGAGTGGCTAGTTCTCAGTACGTAGATTTCGGGTTTGTGTCCCGGCTGAGCCATGGATGTTTGTAGTGGTTCGAAATACACTTTAAGCCGTAGGTCCCGGTCTATTGTGCCTGTAGAGCGTTAGACGTAGTGCTGACAACTCTACCCCGTAAAAGAAAACCTCCTGTCTCGTAATCTGCCAGTAGACAGACAGCTTTTTGCCCACCATGGGGCTGTTGCGCCGAAGAAGTATGAGAAGTATTAATCGTGAAGCATTATGTAGAAGTATTAATCATTAAGAAATATTCGACTATAAGAAGAATCATCAATTCTAGCTAGATCCAAGTCTTATTTTGCATTACAACAGGCTCCTTATTTATATTAGTACCCTTCACTTTCTATAGTTACAGATAATTTATCTAATTAATGAATAAAAGTAGTATATAATACAAGCAAAGACATTTAATTTTATTTTTAAAAAAGCATTATTATGACTAAAAAGAATATATTAAACTTTTTGGCAATGGTCTGAAATCAGTTGCAAAACAAAAAGGAAAACTGATTTCATATTTTCAAAATATTAGTACGGACTGTAATACATAAAATTTCACCCAATTCTTAAAACTTATGTCTCATTCGACACTGAACTTGTTTAAAAACAGCATTTGAGGTGTTAGTTTTGACCAGTCCGACTCGTGGCTCAGTGGCAACGCGCATCGCTGGTGTGCATTAGGACAGAGGTTCAATCCACTGGCGACTTTGTTGTAGACACTGTTTCAAAAACGACGAGTTTCGATAGAGTTTGTGATGCTCAGTATCTTAAGTAGTTAGTCGGACTACCTGTTGGGAGTTTTCCAGGTTTTCTGCCATAAGATACTCAAAGGCGATAGTTCCTTGTAAAAGTTCCTTCCGAAAGGCACTGCCTTCCTTCTTCAACGTCATGGAACCAAGTCAGACTTCTACCTACGGGTGCTCCTTCACAACAGAATCTGCCCCCTTTCCCTCCGTCCATGAGATCACAAAGGTTCTTGGATTTGATATAGGTGTTGCTGTCTACCAAGTGGAATAAGAAAAAAATTTGTTCACTCAATTCTTCAAAAAGTTAAAATAATAACGGCTGTTCGAATAGTATCGCTGGTCGATAGTATCACATACCGGCTATTCGGAATATCGCATATAATAGTAACGGCTATTTAGTATCGCATATGATAGTAACGGCTATTCGGATAGTATCGCAAATCAAACATTTAATCTTAGAATTGTTGGTATGAAAGGAATTGTTAGCATTTATTGTATCAACAAGTGCTTTTCTAACTTTTTCATGAAGTAAGTTATTAATATCGTGACAGAAAAGGATTTTAATTAGTTGTGATCGATCATGATAGATTTTATCGCTTTGAAGGTAAATGGAACTATCAAATAAGTATTGATCAACTTTTGATTGAACATCTTAGACTTTTCTGTAACACATTTGTCAGTAAGTTCTAATAGAAAAGCGTAGGTGATTCATATTAAGATGTCGACGTCTTAATAGCGTAACCCAATTACACAAAGCAGGTGAAATCTTTTCCTGTGTGGAACGTGAAGAGAAAATAAATGAAATGTGTGAAAAAAAATTATCAACTTCCTAAGATTACCCTTCAGATTGAAAACTCATTTAGAAAAGATATTTTTTATTTTGTGTTAAGAACACTACATAATTGTCTTTGAGTTTAATGGCTGTTTTCTTATGAGTCCAAGACAATTCACAATTACAATCTTAAAATTAATTTTAAGGAATGTATTATCGTGTTTTATAGAACAATGCACATTTTAGTACAATGTACATGTACATTTAGTCTAGTTTTAAACTGTTTGCATTATAAGAAATTGCCATTCTTTATATATAATAAAACATTAAATAATATTAAATAGGTTATATTTTTATATAATACACTCTTTGTTGACAATACGTTAAACTGTAGGTCCCGGTCTGTTTAGCCCTCGTGTGCACAAGATGACCGTAGAGCGACAAACCAACCCAAACTTTGTTGACAAATTTTGAATAGATTGAAAATGTATTGTAAAAACAACTACTTTAAAAACTAATTAAAATCTTATAAACCGTAAGAATCATTAAACGAACAGTTCATTTGTTTATTAGATCATTTGGATTCATTTATTTATGAGATCACTTAGTTTATGCTCGGAATAATTGCTTTTCGACTTAATTAACTGCATTCTAAATTAGATTTCGAATTCTTTTTTATTTTACTCATTAAAGATTTATTTATTTTTTCACGAACGTAACAAAAACCGAATCAAATATACATAAACAATTATTATTTACATAGCACGCAAACTTTTAAATAAACAAATTTATAAAAAAAAAATGATGAGTGTGTTTCTAAATATTTTTAACTATATAATTGGTTATAATAAATTTGAGGTCACGAAATACTAATTACCAATTTAGAAGATGTACACATTTAAATAAGCATAACAAATTTTAAATGATAAAATTTTAATATTTTTCCTCCAACTGATCATTATCATAAAAGAATTTTCAGTAACGGTTGGAAAATTCTATTACGGGATTTAAAGTAGCCAGAAAATAAATCGATTTTTTGTTCGATTATTAATAAGTATCGTTTTAAAATTGCAAAATAAACATTCGAATAAAGATTCAACAGATATTTAAATTAGGCGCGCCTGAATAACCTGATAAATCCGATATACTATTATAATATTGCGAATGACATAAAGTTACTATCATTAAAAATATTAATAGAAAAGATTAAGTAATTTATCTTCAAGTAAATAAAACTACAAAAAAACTGAGCAAATTAAAAACAACCATAGAATCTTCTAGAAACAATAGTTTTTTTTTAATGACTCTTAATAGGATCTTTAACGTTTTATTCTTTACTCCAAATTCTTTTCATTCCTTTAGTTTTATAATTTATCTTAATAACTCACTTAATCCATCACTTTCAGCAACTCTGTTGACCTATGTAGTAATAGTGTATTCTTCAAAAGTATCCTCAGATATAAGATGCATGTGAAGCAAGCATGCTACTGGGGGATCTTCTATGTGACAAGGCCATGATTTATGTTACGCTGGATCAAAAGTGACTTCAATATTTCTTGCTTCTCATTCTTCCAACCCTACCCTCAATGTGACATGTGTAGGTCAAGAGAGAGGCCAAAACGGGCCAAATCCTTAAACACCTTGCTTCACGGATTTCCCCAAGTTCCACCGACCAAGGGGCGCCTTGCAGGTTATTTTATACATATAATATGGCTTGACTACTTGGGCGCATTCCTCAGTTAACTACTCTTAAAATTGAGAGTCAAGTCACAAAAGTGGGTCAGGGTGTTAATGCATATATTCTTCAGAATTTAAGGGGATCGTTTCTGGTAGAAATAAAGCAATTTGGTATCCTGTAAGAGGATGTAGTCGTTTTCTTTAAAGAATTTCCTTTCAATTTCTTGCATGTCTTGCTATTTTTTGGCTGAAACCATTCATCAAGTAATATTCGTGATTGTGATTGCGAAGTTGTACGTATATGAAGTATTAGTAAGGAATGAAATGTGTTTCAGTAATTTTATTCAACACGGTATTCATAATTAGGTTTTTTTTTCTCATTAAAATATATCAAAATTCAGGACATTTTTAAATTTAATTTATTTATTTATTATTATTTTTTTTTATACCAAATTTATTTTCTACAAAATTGTATGAGATTTGTAAATATATTGAAATTCATTTAAAAAATTGTGGTTTAAAGAAACTTTAATAAAATAATTCATTTCAGTTTTAGAAATTAAAAGTTGGGACAGAAAGATAGATTTTTTTTTTTTTTTTTTTCGTAAGTGTTTAAATAGATCGAAAAAAATCGAAATCGTATCAAAAGAATAGGAAAAAATTCTTGCAAACCAATATTTGTTTAATATAATTGCTCTGTTTTGAATTTAGAAAGTTGAAATAAGCTTCTACTGATAACAATGTTCAGTAAAATCTGTAATTCTGTAAATCTGTGGTAATATTCGTAATTGTGATTGCGAATTATACGTATATGAAGTATTAGTGAGGAATTAAATATGTTTTAGTAATTTTATTTCATATGGTATTCATGGTATTGTAACATGGTATTAACATGGTATCATCAACATTAAAAATTTTAAAATTCTAGAAATATTTAAAGTTTAATTTTTTGTTTTACACCAATATTATTTTCTACAAAATTGTATGGGATTTATAAAAACATTGAAATCCATTTTTAAAAAATTATGGTTTAAACAAGCTTTAACATAATAATTCCTTTAAGTTTTTAGAAATTTGTAGTTGACACAATAAGAAGTTAGATATTTTTTTTTCTGTAAGTGTTCAAATAGATCGTAAAAAATTCTTTGAAACCATTATTTTTTTTAATATAATTACTCAGTTTAGAGTTTAAATAGTTGAAAGAAGCATCTACTGATAACAATATCCAGTAAATTCTGTAGTTCTGTAAATAACTGTAGTTCTATAAATCAAGTAATATTCGTAATTGTGATTGCGAAGTTATACGTATATGAAATATTAGTGAGGAATGAAATGTGTTTCAGTAATTTTATTCAACATGGTATTCATGGTATGGTAACATGGTATTAACATGCTAACAGGGTATTAACATGATAACATGGTAATATGGTATCATGCTATCTTGATATTCAATATTAAAATTTGTAAAGTTTAATTTTTTTGTTTTTAAACCAAATATATTATTTTCTGCAAAATTGTATGAGATTAGCAAAAACATTAAAATCCGCTTAAAAAAAATGTGGTTTAAACAAACAATTCATTTAAGTTTTTGAAAAAATTAATAGTTGTGACAAAAATAGGTTAGATTTTTTTCTGTAAAAGCTAAGCTACGGACACGAAGTAACAATACCCTCGTAACTCTCTACGATCATGTTAGACAGGGCCTACGGTTTAAAGTGGATCCCGAATCACTACAAACATCCATGGCACCGCCGGGACTCGAACCCGAAATCTATGGTACCGAGCGCTAGCCACTCGGCCATTCAGGCCCCACTGTTAGTATATAAATTTTTATATAATTTGCAGCTTTAAATAATTTTATTTTTTCTTATCTAAAAATAAAAAATGCTTATGCTGGAATTCAAGAATGCTTTATTTGAAGGAAAAGAAATAACGAAAATTAAAAATTCATTAATAGTTTAAAAAAAAAAATTTCTAAAATTTATTAATAACTTTTTAAAAAAACGATCGACTTCTATTTATTTAGGGTTATAATTATTTTTAATTAGGCTAAGTCATTATGCATCTTTTAATTTATAAAAACAACATTTTTTTTTATTTTTAACTAAGTTAAATAAAATAATTTTTCACTTTTTTTTTTTTTTTTATTAAGTCGTTATTGAAACATCAATTATAACATAGAAAAGTTAGAGGAATTAGAAACAATTCCTATCCCTAGCAATTTCGTTTTGTATTTGGCTTCATTTATTTCGACTGCATCTGAATTTTATAAATATACCAATAAATAACTGATAACTAAAAAACAATAAATAATAAATAACTAAAAAATAACAACAATAATAATAAATATAGTAATAACAATAAATAACTAATAACTAAAAAAATAAATAATAAATAACTAAAAAGTAATAACAATAATAATAAATATAATAATAACAATAAATAAAAAATAACTAAAAAATATTTATAATTTCAACATTGAATACTCGCATTAAAAATGTTTTATAAGTCTGATATTGCCTCATTTCAGTAACAACGAGACTTTTACTACCATCTCTCCTCTAGGGCGTTGAAAAAATGCAAGAGAATGATTTACATCACATGTCAACGATACTTATATAAGGAAATAAGTTGAGATGTAAGGGTGAAGGTCAGATCTAGTCATGTCAGATTGTAAAGTTTAGAAAAGATGACTTAATAGCCAAACTGTTTAGAAAGGATATATCATGTTACTCATAAATAAACAGACTTCGTTTTTATCTTGAATCTTATTTTTAAAGTTTAGTAAACATTTTATAATATTCTAGAAGCTTTGATGTATTCAAACAATTGGGAGAGGATTTAAAATATTTATGATATACTACATCAAACTTGTAAGTTGTAATATATATATAGTTATGACAAACCAAGGCTTGAAAGAAGATCATTCAAAGATAACAAATACAATTTAATGTATTTATTGTAACTCTGTAAAGGATTAGAATTTTAGTGACTTAATAGCCAAGATGACTTAATATCTAATCTGTTTAGAAAAGATATATCATGTTACTCATAAATATACAGACTTCTTTTTTTATTCTAAATTTTATTTTAAAGTTCAGTAAATATTTTATAATGTTATAGAAGCTTTGATATGCTCAAACAACCGAGAGAGGATTTAAAATATTCATGATATAATGCAGCAATATACAGTTATGATATATATAGTATTGTTATGATAAATCAAGATTCGAAATAAAATAATTCAAAGAAAACAATTACAATATAAAGTATTTATTGTATATTATCCATAGTCTTATTTTAAAGTTTAGTAAACATTTTATAATATTATAGAAGCTTTGATGTGTCCAAACAACCGAGTGAGGGTTTACAATATTCATTATATAATACAGCAAGCTTCTAAGTTGTGATATATAGAGTATTGAAATGTAATATTATACTAAATCAAAGCTTGAAAGAAGATAATTCAAATAAAAACAACTACAATTTAAAGTATTTGTTGCAACTCTGTAAGGGATTAGAATTTTAGAAAAGATGACTTAATAGCCAAACTGTTTAAAAGGATATATCTTGTTACTCATAAATATACAGACTTTTTTATTCTAAATTTTATTTTAAAATTTAGTAAATATTTTATAATATAGTATTATAGATGCTTTGATGTGTTTAAACAACCGGGTGAGGGTTTAAAATATTCATTATATAATACAGCAAGCTTCTAAGTTGTGATATATAGAGTATTAGTTGTGATATATAGAGTATTGAAATGTAATATTATAATAACTCAAAGTTTAAAAAAAGGTAATTCAAATAAAACAACTACAATTTAAAGTATTTGTTGCAAATCTGTAAGGGATTAGAATTTCAGAAAAGATGACTTAATAGCCAAACTGTTTAAAAGGATATATCTTGTTACTCATAAATATACAGACTTCTTTTTTTATCCTGAGTCCTATTTTAATGTTTAGTAATTATTGTTAGTAATTTATAAATTTTATAATAATATAGAACCTTTGATGTGTTCAAACAACCGAGGGAGAATTTAAAATATTCATGATATAATACAGCAAGTTTAGGAATTATGATATATATAGTATTGAAATGTCGTGTTATGATAAATCAAGACTTGAAAAAAGATAATTCAAAGAAAACAACTACAATTTAAAGTTTTTATTGTAATTCCGTAAAGGATTGAAATTTCGGAAAATCATTCTTTAGGACATATATATTCCTCTGCAAAGAAATATTTACTTTTAAACTCTGGAAAGCTTATTTTAATTATTAAATAAGATTTCCGTAATAGCATAGTATATCCGTATGAATAGCATAGCATATCCGTATTTCCGTAATAGCATATCGTAAATCGCTTTCTTTTTATGTATTACTAACTGAAATGTGTCGAATTAAGTAGTTTTTATTTTAAAATTCTAAAATATTTCTGGGAAATAATTAAAGTGTTAAAATGAACATAATATATTTAAATATATATGCTATTCAATAAATTTCCTACAGCAGGATATATTTTTTTTAAATCCTAAAGCACGATTTTCATAAAAATCTTTTTACCTGCCTTTTCATCAAAGGCCATTAATTGATTTATTCCAACTCACAAAAAATGAACGAAGGCGGAAAAAGACAAGATTACTAAGTATAAAACATTTCAAAAAAAAAAATGTAATTGCACAAGCTGTTCTAGGTCAGATGCGACCATGTTCGAAGGACGGAAACAAAAACAAAGAAAGTTACATCCTCTGTTGGACAAAAGATCAAAGACCATTCATTCTTGCTTAATGAACTTTGTTGGGGGAAATGCATGCCCCTCTAAGAAAGAAATGGTTTCCTCTTATATCTCCCAGCTATTACGGACATCATGCCTAATTGCACCTGTTCCTAGACCAACCTTTCCTGGCAATAACCTTAGCCTATTTTACAAGTCGAAAGCTATCGAAGCTTGTGCTATTTAGCGCGGAACACACCTTTCCAAAAATACCTATAAACACGAAGTAAGTAGTGTGACAGCTAGCGTTCGATCGCACGGATCTATGAACGTAGGATGTGCTACATATCCACGTATCCATTGATAGTAAAACCAGTCCACAAAAAGATCTAAGACAACCTTAAATATAAAGGAAATCGAATGTGTTAGACACGCTGTTTTCAGATGCAAAGTTTTTTATTAAAGATTTTTCAAGGTCTTTCTTAAAACTGCATCGAGAGTAGTTTCATTTATTGATGAATTATGTAAATAAATAAGTGCAGCGATTATATTCTATCATCCATAACGATTAAATACATTTTTTTCTTTTAGAATTACAGTGTTAGTAGGGATTAAATTATCGTTAAGAAGTAAAAAAATTATTTTTACTTCATCTTTTTTTTTTAATAACATAAACTTCCAATCCTTGTGTAAACTACATTTATACGATTACTAAATAGCTTGAAGTTGTTGGAAAACGCTTGCGGTATTATTTTACTGTTAATACTATGTAATGATAAATAAATTTAGAAGAATAATCTTTAATATGTAGGTTAACCAAACTCTATTTTTGGAACATGAAAAAAATCATAATAACTTAATGTAGTGATAAAAAAAATTACAAATTCTCAAATCCGGAAAAAAGTTTTCAGTGGAAACATATTTGAGAAGAAAATTTGAGAAGAAACTTTATAAACTTTATAGAAGAAACTTTTTTTAGAACATGAAAAAAATAATAACTTAATGTAGTGTTAAAAAAAGAAATTACAAATTCTCAAATCCGGAAAAAGTTTTCAGTGGAAACATATTTGAGAAGAAACTTTATAAACTTTATAGAAGAAACTTTTTTTTTAGAACATGGAAAAGAATAATTTAATGTAGTGATAAAAAAAATTATAAATTCTCAAATCGGAAAAAGTTTTCAGTGGAAACATATTTGAGAAGAAAATTTGAGAAGAAACTTTATAAACTTTATAGAAGAAACTTTTTTTTAGAACATGAAAAAAAAAATAATAACTTAATGTAGTGTTACAAAAAGAAATTACAAATTCTCAAATCCGGAAAAAGTTTTCAGTGGAAACATATTTGAGAAGAAACTTTATAAACTTTATAGAAGAAACTTTTTTTTAGAACATGGAAAAGAATAATAACTTAATGTAGTGTTAAAAAAATTACAAATTCTCAAATCGGAAAAAGTTTTCAGTGGAAACATATTTGAGAAGAAACTTTTTTTAGAACATGGAAAAAAATAATAACTTAATGTAGTGATAAAAAAAAAAATTATAAATTCTCAAATCCGGAAAAAGTTTTCAGTGGAAACATATTTGAGAAGAAACTTTATAAACCTTATAGAAGAAACTTTTTTTTGGAACATGAAAAAAATAATAACTTAATGTAGCGTTAAAAAAAGAAATTACAAATTTTCAAATCCGGAAAAGTTTTCAATAGAAACATATTTGAGGAGAAACTTTATAGAAGAAATTTTATTTGAGAAGAAACTTTATTATGAGAAGAAATTCATAATTTTCATGCTTACCTAAATCAAACAAAGCTAAAATATTCAAGAATATTTTATTCCTAAGTGATCTGCAATTATATATAAAAATATTTTATCTTGTAAAGACTAAGGACCACATAGAATCGGGACATTATATAAAAGGGCTATTAATTAATGCATTAAATTATCGATCAATTTTATAACTTTTTAAAACATTTTATCATATATTATTAAATAGAAAAGTAATAAGCAAATAAAGCATTTAATTTGCTGAGTAACATTTCATGGATTTAAAAATTGTTTTTCGATATTTAAAATGCGCCTAAAATTCATTTTAAATTTTTCTTAGTCTACTTCGATTTGTTAATATTTCCGACTGAAAAAGTTCTTTTCTTTTATATAAATTGAACCAAATAGGCCAGTCTATTTTAATCCATAAATTTGATAAGATAAATCTAGAAAAATGTCCAATATTTGATCATGACTTTTCATTTTCACTTTAACGTGCGAAATTATTTTCTACTGCTTTCTGTTCTAATATGATGTTGTTCTAATGCAGCTGGCAATGCGTATATAGTTAATCTTTGTGCCATAAGCAAGGGCTGCACAGCTGTTACTCATTTAGCACTACCCAGAAGGGCAAGTGTAGTTTGAAGATATGCTATGTACACAGAGTAACACTACCCCCACAGTGCCCCACAATATGTACCCCTACAGTGCCTCCACAATATCTACCCCTACACTGCCCCCCAATATCTATCCCCACAGTGTTTTCTAATATTTCAAGAAAATTTCTGCGATTTGGTCATAAAATGTCAAGAGATTTTATAAAATTAATTTTGGGAGCCACGGTTTTATAATATTTAAATCGTAGTATTTAATGGTACAAGCTCTAGTAGTAGTTTATAGAATGGCCTCCTATATCTTTCCAATTTAACACCATAGTTTCTAAAAGTAACTTCAGTAATATTACTTTTCCAGTTAATTCCTAATGAGTCAGGTTGGCAGCAAAATAACGCATGTGGTCCTTGGACCGTAGTCTGAGTATCACTGATCCAAATTGATAGAAAAATAGACATTAATTTTGTCTTAAATCAATCTAAGAAAAGTCGAAACATTTTTAGGGTTTCAGTAAATGGAAAAATAAACATTTGAAATTTGTTGAAACATAATTTTAGTTATTTGTTATTATTAGAATTTAAATTCCCTCTATTTATACTATTAATTAATAACATGATATAACCAATTATATGTATATTTAAATATGAAAATGATTAATACGGTTTTTAAACATTTTTTCCTTTCTTTATATTTATTTTACATTCTCATATATTTTTAAATAGAGAAGTTTTTTACCTTACAGTTCAAACGAACAATTTTGTTTCATTAAGAAAAAGTTAAAACATCTATAAAATATTTGTCTAACAAAAAGCATTCTGTCTGAAAAATTATTTACAAGAACTATTGGGTATCCTCCATAATCATGTCATATTCATGTAGTAGGTAAGGGTTTTTTCTTGGAGATTTCCGTGTTCATTTAAAAATCGTGCATCGAAATTAAATTGTTGACCAAATTCTGCAATAAAATTATCAAACAATTACTGAAAAGCATTAAAATACTATTTGAAGAAGTCCTATGAACTTCTCCACTTATTCTACAGCGTTTAATTGCGGTTTAAATTTTACCATTAATTTATTCCCATACTGCATAAAAATAGCAAGAATTTCTATTTGAGTAATTACATGTGTAACAAATATAAATTCTTACTATCTTTTGTGCAGTATGGTAATAAATAAATGGAAAATTTAAAACACAATAATAGTAATAATTTCTATTTGAGTAATTACAGGTATAACGAAATGTGGCCACTGCCCTGATGTCGAGCTCATCATGTCTTTGATTGCCCGGCTGTTGCAGCCGCCATGTATTGTCTGGATCATCCCTCGAAAGGGGATTTATACTCTCAGCTGGCAATCAACATAGCCAATATCATTCTGGAGCACTACGATATTTGATTCCCTTTGTACTCTTCAGGAGATACAACAATAACAAGAGGTATAACGAATCGACGCGTTGTTGTTCTTCCTAACATTATAGGTTGGCTTCTACACTTCAATAGAATGTTTTAAAAAGCAAATGTGAATAAAGTTAAATAAAGTTGCATTTTATTTATTAAACAATACGCAGTGTTTATTCATATTCATTCATTGCAGTTCAATGCGTAGCAAGATCCTACTAGAAAATAGTTTCTTTCCATGATTTTTAAGCTAAATGGGACTCCTACACCTCATCCTGAAATTTTTCGATCCTCATATTCATATAAGCGAACCCTTACATGCAATTCTAACAAAAAATATTTCATTTTGTGTAAAAAAAATCTTTACATTGGTATTGTGCATTTTCATTTCCATTTCGTTCATTATTGATAAATCAATAACATAATAAACCAAGTGTGAATTTAAATTTTAGTCATTTTGATTATGGATTCATTATTTTTTCTCGAAAAATTTCTGTAAATTTTTATAAAAATATATGACTTGAAAAATTTCGTGGTTGTGTATGAAATATGAGAAAATTCCATCTATATATGCGAAAAGTTTATTCAAGTTCTAATTTTTTATTTTTCGGAATAGTTCATATTTGTATTTTTCAAGTTAAGGAGAGTGTAATAGAAATAAAAATAGAGAAATAAACTGAATTTATATTCAATTGCAAATATTATTTTGCACGTCCGTATGGTTCATAACATAATTTTACTATGATACTATTAAAATTTAGCAACTAAAACAGAACGAAATCTTCATTAAAATATTTTTTAATTATGTAACGAATAATTTTTAATAAATTTACAATCCTGATTATTTATCCAGTGATTTGAAAAAGCTACTTCGTTTACTAGTAACTTTCTTTAATTTCTGTAGGCTTACCATTATTACAAAATAAAATAAACTTTCAAAAATAGCAATAAACGATTAACGAATGCCAAGTATTAAACGTATGCCAGTAAAATTTGTAAGTTATTGTGAGTTGTTAACTATTTTTGTATATTTTTTATATTCTAAATGTAAAAAAAAATTATTAAAAATATTTTTGTTCACACTTTATTTTATTTTAGAGATGGAAAAAAAAAATCATCTATTTATTATTATCTATTATCATCTATTTATTTAAATAATAAAACATCTATAATATAATAAATATATAATGTATTTATTTATTTATATCTATTATTTATGTATTTTTATTTATTTTTAATTTATTATATATATCTATTTATTTATATCATAATCTATTTATTTTATTAATAAAAATCCGAATTGCCACACTTGCATGAACATACTCTCAAAATATTTACTTTATCTGCAAAAAGATACTTAGTTAAGGTTAGTAACAAAAAAAAAAAAAGTCCAACCATCAAAAACATTTCAAAAGGAATTTTTCACATTTTTCAAACTACATAACAGAGTTTATAATAGGTCAAGACGTTTGAAAACTCAACAAATCAGCTTTTACTTCACACTCAAACCAAATTAGTTTTAAATATTCTTGAAACACTTGAATTATTTTGTTTGTTATTCTACTATCCAAGTTGACCATTTGTTTGTATTAGTGTCAGCAGTAAATAATCTACTTAATGGAAAGAAAACTTTCCAAAATAACTTGCAACAATATCTCTGAATTTGAATCGACTGTTTTAAAAGTTAAAGATGAACTTTATGGTCAGGATGGAAGGTAACTTGAAATAGGACAGGGTAAAAACGCTTCAGTAAACTTAACGCTTCGCATAAAACGGCAAAAGTCAATTTGCGTTTCCTTTGAAGCACAGAAGAGGTTGTTGCGGAAAAGAAAAAGAAATATTATGATAAATATAGTAAAAATGACTTTCTAATTATTCTATAAAATACTTTTCTTATTAGCATTAAGAACTACTCTACTATTATTATACTTTACTTACTCTACTATTTATTATAAAAGACTAATAAGTAGTAGAGCTTTATAAATTTTGTAAATAATTTAATAAATTAAAATAAAAATTAATATTATATACTGAAATCTTTACCAAAAAGCAAATAAATTACATATACTTACAGTACCTTTATTTACGATAGCTTTATTTTTATGTTTGCCGCTATGTTAATAATCTAAAATATAAACTCCTCTTTTTATAATCAATGAAATGTCACAATTACAGTTGTTATAATGCTGGGTTGTTGTTTTTTTCAATTAGAAAACTTGTAGAGCTACAAAAAATAGTAGTAGAGCTGGTACGGTAGTAGAGCTAAAAGTGGTAAATAGAGCTGGTAATCATTAATAAGCAGTTTTATAAATTTTGTAAACAATTTAATAAATTAAATTAAAAATTAATATTAAGTACTCGCAAAATGTTGCCAAATATCAAATAAATCACATATATTTAGAGAAGATAGCTTTATTTTCGATGCTTACACCTACGTTAATAATATAAAAATACAACATCTTCTTTTTATAATCAATGAAATATCGCAATTAAAGTGATTATAATGCTGTTTTTTTTTTTTTTTTTTTTTCATTCAGAAAATTGCAATGGCAAAATTGGTAATTCATAAAATTTTCTGAAAAATAATTGTGTCTTTTTAAAAGGATTTTTGAATGTGTTAATGATATTAATAAAAAAATTTAAAAAAGGAAAATTTGACATATATTTATTTAAACATTATGTAAATATTTAAAATAAAAATAAAACTACTAATTTTATTTTAAATATTCTGTAACTATTTAAAGTAAAATCAAAATACTAATTTTATTTTAAAGAATAGTAACATTTGCTGTATCCATTGCATATCCTCAATTTTTGATTTTCCTACCTTTAGCATCCCAAAGTTTGTTAAAGAAAAATATATACTATTTTCAAATAAAAGTGATACAAACTAAATTTTCTATTCCTAAACAAATAACTTCATCGAAATTTGTACAAAAATTTCTTTAACTAATTTAGCTATGTGAACTTAAAATTTCATGCATTTTTTTAACAATTAGAAAGTGTAAAAAGAATTGTAAATAATATAACAGGGACGTGGAAATATAAAAATATATTTATAACAGGCACGTGATTTTTATACAAACAAATTTTTAATCATAACATTGTTTTTGATGCATGACCTAAAAATTTGTGCAACTTGTTGGTCTTGAAACTACCCGTTTTATAAAATATTTTCCAAATTAATCTGATCTAAAAATAATTATGTTAAATTATATTGCTCTTAAGGATGGAATACAATAATGTCTTCCTTTCCTTTTTTTACGTGATTATCTTCTGTATTAGAAAAAAATTAAGTATTATTTTAAAAAATAAAAAACAATTTAATTTGACTTTTTCTTACGATTAACAGTGCCCGATTTTATTTCTCTTAATAAGGTGATTATTTTTTTAACTAAAAAAATTAAAATTAGCAGTTAGTCCTATAAAAAATTAATCGAAAAGAAAAAATATTAATTGTTTCAATCTAAGGAAAAAAAAAAACATTTTTCGAAGAGCAAAAATATCTTCATGTGTATATTCTCAGAGCCCATTACAAGCAAATCATGAAAACTTTAAAGAGACCAAACCAGTTCTGAAATAATTTTTAGAAACTAAAGCATTTAAGTTAAAAACGATAATATTCAACAAATTTTGAGATTTGTTTGTATTAAAATTAAAATTCATTACTCATTATCAAAGTTCGAAAGATTTAAGATTCGATTGATTTGAGAGATTAAAAGCAAACTAAAAATTAGATAATTTAAAATTCCCCCTTAAATAAATCTTCCTGCGTTATAGATTTGCAAATATACTTCACCAATATTTTGGACCACTGTAATCAAAAGCATATCAGTTCATAAACATATGTAGTAAACCCCATCACATTAGCAATATATCCATTTGTTTAAATGGAAACAAATTTTTGATCAATATATATAGTAAACTCAATCATATTAACAATGTATCCATTTGTTAAAAACTTTACAAAGCTGAATTCCAAAATCTAAGCATAAATTTTTATATACAACGATATCAACAAAATTCGGATTGATAACAAATAACTTTTTGGATATCTTTAATTAGCTCCTTATCTTTTATTGTTTTAATTGGAGCAATTAAAACAACCCTGAGGAACACATAAAGTATACTTTTAATAGAGAAATGTTTTTGTCACGCCCTTTTTTTTTTCTTCAACCTTCTTTTAAACAATCAAAAGTTTATATATAAGCTATATTCTTCCATTTCAAATGTGAAAGCGGCATCATAAATAATTCGAGTTCCTTCTAATAAAATCTTCTATAGTAATGGTAACAATACTCTTTGTTTTTCTACTCGGTCTAGCAAAAGAGCAATAAACATACTTTTTGCACTCAAGAGAGATGATTAACTTTCGAAATCCTTGGCCCTCGTCATTTGCATGCCTTCAGGAGAAAAGTATCGAAATTAAATAAAATTGTTCCAACTGTGCCACTTTCGTCAAAACAAAAGAACCCTTC
The DNA here is from genome assembly GCA_021605095.1 of Caerostris extrusa. Taxonomy (NCBI): domain Eukaryota; kingdom Metazoa; phylum Arthropoda; class Arachnida; order Araneae; family Araneidae; genus Caerostris; species Caerostris extrusa. Next base: position 109,554 of record BPLR01002418.1, read on the forward strand.
ATTAAGGTAAAAATTGTTTGTTCAGGAAAATGACTGGGGAAAATGCATCTCTTTCTGACCTGAGATTGAATCAATTGTCCCCTTTGGACACCCTGAAAAGGAGTGGTAATCGTTTCTGGCATTTTTTTGACCTTCAAATGAATTTATCTTTGATCAAAGAAAAAAATTGCTTTTTCCTGGTCTCCTTTCAATGCACCATTTATAAAGTTTCCGTTGTTTATTACTAAAGGATGGCTTACACCCTTGGATTCGTTTGAAATTGGTAGCCTTAATTCCCAAGTGAAGAGTGAATATTAAAACAGTTAAGCTTATAAACATAAATGGGAAAACCGTTAAGCTTATAAACATATATGGGAAAACAGTTAAGCTTATAAACATATAAGGGAAATCGGGAATATTTATAGTAACAGACATGTTTTTATTTAACTAAATTCGTTTGAAGATTCATTGCATTTTGAACACTCTGAAAGAGAGTGGTAATCGTTTCTGGCAATTTATTTAAACTTCAAATGAATTTATCTTTGACCAAAGAAAAACATTTGCTTTTTTTTTCTGGTCTCCTTTTTATGCACCATTTATAAAGTCTCCGTTGTTTATTACTAAATGATGGCTTACACCCTTGGTTTGTTTTACAATAAGTAGTCTTAATTCCCAGGTGAAGAGTGAATGTGAAAACAGTTAAGTTTATAAAAATATATGTGAAAACAGTTAAGCTTATAAACATGTAGGTGAAATTGTGAATATTTATAGTGACAGATAATTTTTTATTTAACTAAATTCATTTTATTGAATATTCATTGCATTTAAATAACTTAGCTGACACTCAAAACAGGTATTAGTTTCTTATTTTAAAGTTGAGTCTAAACTGGAAGTGTTCCCAATAATAACTTGTGATCAGAGGTAAACATGATTAAAAACTTAAAGTTGTTGTTATTGTTAATTTAAATCATGAGGTCTAATTCAAAAGCAATATAAAACTTTTGAATAATTCTATGTAATTTTCACATATTTAACTACTAGCAAATTATTTTCAAATACTATCAGAAAACAAAACACGTTACATTACATATATACCATTATATACTATATATGCACACAAAACCTAGAACATGGTAATATTTCAAAAATTGTATTGGAAAATCTATTTATAATATCTTTTAAACCCTCTTGGATGTAAAGTAGGAGGTAAAATTATCCATCCAATGTTTTGAAATAAAAGTCTACAGGTACACGCGTTAGAGATTGATATATGTATAGTGATGAAATCATTTTAAGAAATGTTTTCCTTTACTAATGTGTTTCACCATAAACAAAACAAAGAGACTTTAATTTTTTCAGCCGTCAGTTTTCGTACACACTTTAATTCATAATGATCTTATTTAATGTATCTTAAAGGATTCTGTATATAAATCTGCAACTATAACAATTACTATATTTATAAATACAAATTTAGAATTCAATATTTTCTCTTAACTAGCAAAGAAATTATATATGCTTAGTTTATGTCTATTGCTTTGATAATGTTCATAAAAATATTCTCTTTTAAATGTCGTTTATCTTTTATAAAGATTACTTTATTAAAGGTTAATTAGTTATTGTATATTTTAAGTATTTCTAAAACATTGTTCGTAGTAAAATTTATAATTTTGTTAAGCTGAGATTTTAATAAAAAGAAAGTCGTTCTTTTCTTCGAAAAACCTATTTTTTTCTTCCTAGATTCGAAATTATAAGAATAATAACAATTCACAGCAAAAAGAAACACAGATCAATTGCTTACAACATAGCAATGCCAATTATCGCTAGGTTCAACGTACTATCGTTCAAGTTGAACTAACATTCAACAGAAAAATTCAACTTAAGAATTGAGACGCTGTCTCACAAAACGTTTTTAAGGATTTTTAGAAAAATTTGACAAATATATTACAGAATAGTCGCCGAGATGCATCAGATTTATAAAAGTACGGATTAAATTTTTTATTATATAAAAATCTTTAACTGGCGTATCTCTAACAAACAAAAACAGTTTTCAAAGTAAATTAGATCTATTGAATAGTTTAGCAAACCTTAATTAGAAATAAAAATGCTAATTAATAAAAATCAAGAGCATATTTACAGAACTAAATAATAACAGTGAGACATTTTAATGTAAAAATAAGAAATTGTTTTCAAAGTTTAGACAAGCTGGAAGTTTTTAAACAGATTTTTTTTCTTTTATAAAACCAACAAAACTTTTAGGGAAATTTTTGACATCTCAAATCCTTTACTAAAAGTCATACAAAATATGTCGGTTCAGCAAACAAAGAATAACATTAAGGAAATTTTTAAAAATCCTCAAACAATTTTGTGTAAAATAATTTAACGAGTTTTGTAACGCCTCAATGCCCTGGATAACGGTGCACCAGCCGCTAAGTGGAATGGTTTTGAGTACAAAATTGAGGAGTTATCCATGAATTTTTTAAATAAATAAAATTCAAAAATAATTTGAAGCTTGAACTTGAAACTAACTTAACTTTTTATAACTTAAAAAGTTTATACATTTTTGAAATGGCTAATTAAAATTATTGGGAATAAAATGAAAAAAAAGACCCTTTGTAGAATACCAGATAAAATTGTTTAGAATACCAGATACCAGATTGTTTAGAATACTGGATTGTTTAGATTATTTAGAATACCAAAATTGCTTAGAATACCAGATAAAGTTGTTTAGAATATCAAAATTGCTTAGAATACCAGATAAAGTTGTTTAGAATATCAAAATTGCGTAGAATACCAGTTACAAATTGCAGAATACCAGATAAAATTGTTTAGAATACCAGATACTAGATTGTTTAGAATACCAGATACCAGATTGTTTAGAATACCAAATACCAAATTGTTTAGAATACTGGATTGTTTAGAATACCAGATACTAGATTGTTAAGAATACTGAATTGTTTAGATGGTTTAGAATACCAAATACCAGATTGTTTAAGAATACCAGATACCAGATTGTTTAGAATACTGGATTGTTTAGAATACCAAATGCCAGATTGTTTAGAATACCAAATGCCAGATTTTTTAGAATACCAAATGCCAGATTGTTTTACCAAATGCCAGATTGTTTAGAATACCAGATACCAAATTGTTTAGAATACTGGATTGTTTAGATTGTTTAGAATACCAGAAATTGTTTAGATACTGGATTGTTTAGATTGTTTAGAATACCAGATACCAGATTGTTTAGAATACCAGATACCAGATTGTTTAGATACTGGATTGTTTAGATTGTTTAGAATACCAGATACCAGATTGTTTAGAATACCAGATACCAGATTGTTTAGAATACCAGATTGTTTAACTGGATTGTTTTTGTTTAGAATACCAGATACCAGATTGTTTAGAATACTGGATTGTTTAAATTGTTTAGAATACCAGATAAAATTATAGATTTGTTATTAGCGGCATGTTTAATTTTAAAAATAGCTGCTAATAACAAATTAATCATAACTACTATTTCACATAAATATTTACGTGTTGATTCTATTCCACCTTCAAATACTGGTTTTAGTTTGTTATGGTCCCCTATTCACAAAAAAGCATAAAGCATAAAGAATTAAATTGCTAGCTGAGGAAAGGAAAATGGTTTTACGCCACAAAAGTATCTGAAGCAAACCAGAGTAAATCGCAGTGTGGTTCCAAGTTTAAGTTGCTTTTACTTAGAGTGTTTCTGAACTTGAAAAGACGCCCATTGTTACCTTCTGTCATGCTAAGCGGTTTACTTATTCTTTGGGAAAAACTGTAAACATCTTTTTTTGGTGAACTGTATTGTTCTAAAATATTGTGCTACAACTACACTTTTTGTCTTCATAACGCAGCTTAACTTAAAAAAGACATGGAAAATTCATGCGTACAACATTTAGAGAAATCTCTAATACAGTAGGTGTTTTTAGTTGAAGCCTTCCTCTATGGGAATAAATAGTTCAGTACACATTTTGTTTTCGTTTTTTCTTATGTTTAAATATTTAAATTATGTCTAGATGATGAAAATATATTCTTCATTACATACTCTTCCTGTTACATCTTCTTATTACATTACATACTCTACACTCTTCTGTTATTATTATATGTAATTGTAGAAGCTAAAGCTTCGAATTGAAATTCAATAACAATATGGAGTAAGTATACTTAATTCATGCGTGCAACATTTAGAGAAATTTTTAATACAGTAGGTGTTTTTAATTCAAGCCTTCATCTATGGAATAAATCGTTCAGTACACATTTTGTTTTCGTTTTTTTTTTTTTTTATTATTTTTTAAATGTTTAAATTATGTATAGATGATGAAAATATATTCTACATTATATACACTCTTGTATTATTTTATGTAATTACAGAACAGAAGCGAAGGCTTCAAATTGAAATTCAATGACAATATGGAGTATACCTAAAATAAATTCATGGGCACAACATTTATAGAAATCTCTAATACAGAGTGTTTTTTTATTTCAAGCCTCCCTCTATGGGAATAAATAGTTCAGCACACATTTTGCTTTCGATTTTGTTATGTTTAAATGTTTAAATTACGAAGAAAATATATTCTACATTATATACACACTTCTTGTATTGTTTTATATAATTGCAGAGCAGAAGTTAAAGCTTCAAATTGAAATTCAATGGCAATATGGATTATAATTAATTTGATTTAAATTAAAGCTTTCAAGGTTAAATATATTATTTAAATCTTCATAAATACTCAGGGTTTGGCTTTTTTATTCTCAAAAAATAAATGTTTTATAAAATTTATTGCTTATATTACAATGCATTGTATTTTTATATTTAAGATTCTTTATAAAACTATTATTCATATATTGTAACCTCAAGTATTATTTTGGAACTTTTTGTTAACAACTCTCAAACATATTGCAAATGCCAACAAATTTTAGAAACTGTATAGTTGTTTGACTGATGGTAAACAAATTTACTTCGAAATTGTCTTTTCTGTCCATTTTATTTTACTAAGTTGTTATTTACAATAAATTGTCGTTATCTTATCATTTATCAAGCAGAAAACCTAATAGAATTTATTTTTATTAAGTGCGCATATATATTATTTCCAAACTAATTTGATTGATGTAATATCTTATACGAATAATTTAACTTCTTCTACAAATTTTAATATTATGATGATTATGAAATGAAATTTAAAAATTCAAATTATTTTACTTTTTGTAACAATAAAAGTTCGTTCAATTATGAAATTACACATAAATATGCTTAAAAATATTGATTTATGAAGAAAGTATTACAAATTTTGAAATTGCCAATATTTTAATTTAATTAAAGTATATAGAATCATACTAAATCGAAGAGAAAACTAACTGATTAAGAATTATTTATTTTCTTTAAAACATTTAATTCAAATATAAAATACATTAAAAACTTCTCTCATTCACAATAAAACTTCTCTAAAAACTTCTTTCATTCACAATAAACGACGAAAAAAAAACGTGTGATATAAAATCTCCTAGACATTAATCTTTTCCTTTTCATTTAATCTTTACTGGCTGCCTTCACATAGTATCAATTTTTAGTATTGCATAATCCATGGAAAAAAATGACTCATTGTGGAAATGTCTCAACCTTATCTTCATCTTTAATGTCGTAAATAAAAGAGAAAATTCAGTCAATGAAAGAGTAAATTCAGGAAATGAACGTAACCAATGTGAAGAACTGTGATCAATGAACGTAATAACAAATATAACTTGTTCACTATAATTAGATTTATTCGTTATCTATTTAACAAATAAAATTTTAGTTTGTTTTATTTATTATTAATCGTATCTTACTAATACGATTTTTGCTTTTGTATTCTTTCCTTTCTGACATAATCGAAAACAAACTAACTGTTATTTGAAAATAACTTGATACAATTACTTATACTAAAAGGTTTTTTTTTAATTTTAGCTTTATATTCTACAGAAAAATTATATTTTGTAAAATCTTCTTAGAAGAATTTTTTTTTTTTTAATTTGTTAAAATACAGTGTTTTTCAAGATTTTCAATAAAGTGAATCATAAAGTAATTATTTTATCTTTGTTTAGCAAACAATTTTATTTTTATTTATTTTTATTTTATTTATTATTTATTTATTTTGTCTTTTTTATAAGTTCGTTAATGCATTCAAAAAAATTAAAAGAGTACATGCTTCAATAAATTTTATTTTTCTTTGTAAAATTTTTTTAAGTTTTCACTGCTCTTTTATGTGTTTATATTTCAATTATTTAGTTATTATTGAATTGAACATTATTACTGAAAAGAACATGAAAATTCAGTAAAATTCGTCTCTATTAAAAGTAAAAAACAAATTCAGATTTAATTTCGTATTTCTTACAGTTTGAATATCACATCAAGAAGGATCAGAAGAAAATGGTTATTTACAAAATTCTTAGCATATTCTTATTAGCCATAAAAGGTTTTTAACAAAAATATGATGTTTGTTGGAGGTATACCTGAATAAATTAACCCTATTTCTAGTATATATTAACCCTAGTTCTGTTTTTATTATTTATTTATGCAACTTATTTTATTTGATTAAGGACCTTAAAAATGAATTTTAATATAGAAACGTTTCAAGAAAATGTTTATTTAGATAATTCCTTAATTTATTTATGTAACTCATTTTATTTGATTAAGGACCTTATGATGATTTGAGTTTTGGTGAAGCTCCGTGGCTGCGCAACAGCCGTTAGCTTCTATCTTTGATTATCCATTGGATTAAGGACCTTAAAAATGAATCTTAATATTTAAACTTTTCAAATGGCAATTTGTAACTGGTAACATTTATTATTCTATAATAAACAAGCTGATTTCTTCTATTAAATACTTTTTGTTATTACCCGACTTAAATATAAAAGATATTTTATAAAACCATTTTGGATATTTATTCGTCATGGTATTTAATTATATAAATAATTTATTTATTAATATTAGTTTTTTATGTGATCAATTTCAAAATTCTACCAATGTCTTATCCGGAAAGGTCGTAGTAATTACTATCATTAATACGGGTAACATACAAATAATAAATATATTTTAGCTAATTAAATTCTATAAAACTGATATCAAAATTATTAAGAACTGAATTTCAAATCGATTATATTTACTTACATTTATATTATCCAATCAAGATATATAATAAATAAACATGCTAATGATAACTTATTTCCTTTCACACTAAGCGACCTATGAGAGAGATAGTACAAAAAAAAAAAAAATTCTTCTTTGTATCCGTTTGTCTCTGCATACAGTCATTATGGGCTGTTTAAATACAGAGTCCTTTTTCTATTATTTTGTGATCGATGGTAAAAAAAAAAAAAAAGCTTAGCAAAATGCTTTACGTGAAAAACTATCAACAGTAATTACCTTCTTCAATGAGGTTGCAAGTGAAAAGAAAATTTAGAAGTCTGTGATCAATGGACCTGGGTGACAAATAAAGGTTAATGACTATAATTATTATCCCAAAGCGTCTCTCCTTTGTATCTATGATTTCCGTCATGACCGAACATAATTTGAGTATTCATTGATGATAAATTGAGGTAACTGCCAAATCTTTAAAAACACTTTTCACTGTTTGTTCTCCCTTCTATGAGAAAATGATGTTTCGTGCAATCTATATTGTTTTAGAAGGAAGATTATTTAGTTTTTATTTTGCTACCATTTATATATTTTTTTCTAAATTCAGTAGTGAATTTTTAAAAAAGAATACGTTCTTTCGTTTTATTTTTTTATTTTAATTTTTAATATATATTTAATATATTTTAATTATTTAATATATATATTATTTTATTTTCTATATTTATATTATATTATATTATTTAGTATATTTTAAACTTAGATTAAATTATTAAGTAGAATAATGATGCTACACTGAAGTTAATATTTTAATATTTAAGGATTGTAATCGCATAAATCTAATGCTAAATGACATTTAACTATCCTTCCTTAAATAAATAATTTAAGTTTAAAATACTGTAGCCATTTCATCGAAAGTTAATATTTTAGGGGTGCTAAAATCAATGACAAATAAATATAAAATAATGACTACTAAAAAGGTTAATGATTATAATGACAAATATGTGACAAATAAAAGTTAATGACTATAATTATTATCCCAAAGAATCTCCTTTTGTATTTTTGATTTCCGTCATGACCGAACTTAATTTGAGTATTCATTGATGATAAATTGAAGCAACTGCCTCATCTTTAAAAACCCTTTTCACTGTTTGTTCTCCCTTCTATGAGAAAATTATATTTTGTACAATCTATATCGTTTTAGAAGGAAGATTATTTAGTTTTTATTTTGTTATCATTTATATATATTTTTTTTCCTTAACATTTTGGTAGAGAAATTTAAAAAAAAAAGAATGCATTCTTTTGTTTTATTTTCTATTTTTAAACTATTTAATATTAAATTTAGCATTTTTTAAAGTCATATTAAATTATTAAGTAGAATATTGATGTCACATTGAAGTTAAGACTTAATTTGATTTTCAAATGAAATTAAGATTTGTAATTGTGTAATTCTAATGCTAAATGACATTTAAATATCTTTACTAAAAGAAATAATTTAATTTTAAAAGACTGTAGCCGTTTCATCAAAAATTAATAAATTTGTGCTTAAAAACAACTTTTTCTATCGAACATTTCAGAATTTCATCAAAATTTTTTTCTTAAAATGTTAGTTTCCAATTGGGTACCATGGGTTATAAATTCTGATTCCATTTTTTGTTTTTATTATCCATGTTTTAAAAAAAAAATGTTTTTCTTTCATGGATCAAATGTAACGAATGATGATTTTTTTGAATTTATTAAATTGCTAAAAATACACTACAATAAATTATTCCAAACTAACAGCGTCTTTTATAAAAGTGTATTTATGTAGCTATGTCATTATCTGTTTTAAAAACTTTAAATTTATTTTCTCTGCATTTTATTTCGTATATCATCAAGATATTTTCTTAACAAGTATTAACTGTTAAATTAAAGTAATTAAATAAATATTTTCGTATGCATATTCATTATTAATATGTAGTTCTTCTATCAGTTTTGTTAAAACAGGCACTTGTTATTAATTAAAAGTTGTAAAAAATTTGTATGTTCTACAATATTAAATATAAAATTTTTATGTTCTCCATCATTAAATATAACATTAAACATAATAATATTAAATATAAAATTTTATGTTCTCTAACATTAAATATAATAACATTAAATATAAAATTTTTATGTTATTAAATTTTATGTAATTTTATTAAAGAAAAAATGTACAATTTTTTTTTTTCAACGGAAGTCGAACAGAAAGCAGGAGGAAGAAATCTAATACCTGTTAATTCGAATAAAATTAAATCAAGAAAAAAAAAAAAAACTTTCAAATTGCGTACATATTTTAACTTAAAAATTGCATACATATTAAAAAATATTTAAAGTAACTTTAAAATTATAAAAAATCTAATATTAGATAAAATTAATTAAAAAATGGCCGTTATAACAAAGTTATCCAGTGTAAAAGTAATAAATACATGAAGAAAATTTGCAAAAGAGCTGAAAAATTGTAATTACAAGAAAAAAAAGAAAAAAAAAGAGTTAAATTGGGTGAAATTATTTAGAGAAAGAATTTTACCTTTCTTTACCAAAAGTGTTTTTGAATATTTTATATAAAATTTGCTATTCTAAATGTTAAATTCAAGATGTGAAATTTTTTAATACATATTTACAAATTGAATTCATTTGAAAGAATTTTACCTTTCTTTACATAATGTTAAAAAGTGTTTTTTGACAAATAAAAAGTCTCTTTAATTTTAACAACAATTTTTTACTAAATGTTTTTGTGCTATTCTAAATGTTTTAACACAGAAGGCTATTATATTTCAAATAAATTTTTAATATGTGTGCTATCCTAAAAATTTTAACACGAAGGCTATTATATTCAAATAAATTTTTAATATGAAATTCAGATGAATTCAAATGCTATACAAATTGAATTCATCTGAATTTATTGAGGGATTTTCACAATAAATATTCAGCTTTCTGGAGTACAATAATCTCCGTCCTTTAATAAACGCATGCATAATGTTAAATAAGAATAACGATTTCAAAATTCTCCTATCACGACAAATAAAAACTGATTCTATCTATCTAAAAAGAAAAAAAACGTCGAATATTTTTTAATCTATGTTTGAAACAATTTCTCAATAAATCTCTACGAAGCATTTTTATTGCTGTAAGTGAACTGTGAGCAAAAGTGTTTTACACAGACAGATTGCCTATGGGTCGCACATAATTTATATGAATAAAAAAAAAAATGTGGTAACAACAAATCAAATATCCTGTTGAAATCTGTCTATGTCTTCCTTTTACTTTTCTTTATTCCCAATTTTTTCATACCATCCGTATTAAGTGCAGTACCCCGGCGCTAAATCTAGAATCACTCACAATTTCTGCGAAATTCGCAACATCCTATAGGCTAAGAAAAGTAGGTCTCGCAGATGTCTTGCAACTCCCCCATCCGCCTGTCTGTTAGGCTCCACTAACACATATCCTCAGTCGAATCAGCAGCAGCATCTTTCCTCAGTCGATTCGAGTTGGGAAAGGAGCTAGTCGAGTCTTGCCGTGAGAGGAACGAGGCCGGACGGCAAGAGAATTTGCGCTTCACTCGGTGGATCTCGAAGCGTGGAGAAAAGTTCCAACGAACTTGGCCCAGTTACTGTCAACTCTTCTTTTTCTCCCAAGTATCAGGTGTCGACTTTTGCGAAGGTTGTTTTCCCTGCATACCAGCTGCGATCATAAATTTACATGGTTTCAATTTTTCGGAACTTAGTCGAAATTATTTACTTAAGTAAGTATCTGAAATTTTTTCTTAATTTAACTTTCACTACAATGCTTCTTTGTCCATAAGACTTTTAGAATTATTTTCTTGCTTAATTTATTATTATTAATTAATTTCATAAAGTCAAATCTCTTGATTTTCTTCGTATAAAAGTGTTGATTTGTTAGTCACTTTATAAATTTGAAAAAAAAAAAAAAAAGATTTATTAATTTTTACGATAGAAAACAAACAAAATTTTTTTGCTGTATGTTAATATTTGATTATATCAAATTCTGCTGATGATATTTTTCTTTTTATATATATATTCTTATATTATATTTTTTAATAATAATTGTTTATTTCTTCAATATAATCATGTATTTTACTGTAAACAACTATATGTAGCCAAAATAATGAATTCCTATCGTATGAATAAGTTTGGACACATCTATAGAATAATAATAAATTTTGATATGATAAAACACCCACCATAAAAGGTTTTTTTTTTTTCAAAAAAAGTATACAATGCAAAATGGTTTAGTTACATTAGTGATTATTTAGTACACAAGATTTAGTTAGTCATTATTTGTTTTCATAAATCTAAACCTTATTTTAAAAACGAAGATGTTTTATAATTTTTTATTAATGTTTTTACTTATTTCTAAATTTTCTATAAACATCTAAAAATTTTTAAATCTCTAAACATTTTCAATCTAATTTAGTTTCTTATGTTTTCCTCTTAAATACATATATGTTATTTGTTTTATACATTATTTTATTTTGAGTAATATTTATATCATTGTATGAGATAACTTTATCTCTTTGTAAAGAATATAAGAATGACTTTCGTTTATTTTGATTTTATTCTTCAGAATACTATCACACAAATAAATCTGTTTTCGAAAATACTTAAATTGCTTTTTTGACGTAATTTCATATTTTATTTTGTTAAACTGTTGATTTATGATAAAGTTCATTATCTCTCTTCAAAGCTTTAGATACCAACTGTTTAGCTAATAACTATTTAGCTAATCAAGGTAGTCAAAATTTTATGAATTCAATAATTTATTTTGATCGAAATTGTCTTTGACCACCTTAAATTAAAATTTTATCTTTATTTTTCTTGAATTTATCTATAAAAATCCGCTAGTTTATTTAATTCAATTATCTTTTATTAAGAAAACGTAGTAAAATTACTCAATAATACTCATTTTTTTGTATTATCAATAAAACAAAAATATATTATTAATAGAAAGTTTTATGTAATTCATATTTTTTATTGTCAGTAAGAAGATTATGCATATCGGTAATGTATTTCAATAAGAATTATGCATTCTTCTCTATGAATTCACTAAAATCTTTAAAAGCATACATTATCTATCAAAAAAATCTGACACAATGTTCTTTTTTTGAAAAACGAATCTTCATGTTGCCATTTTAAAGTGTAATAAAGATGTTCCGACAAATCGGTTTTAAAGCTTCTTATTCGCTACCGTTATCGTTGAGGATTAGAGTTAATATGCTCAAAAAGCTACATTTAATTTTATATAAGAATGATCGATAAATAGCTTTAAACAATGTAACCAATAAATTCTTCAAAAGATTTTTTTTATTTAATCCTTTTTCAAAAGTAACTTAAAATATATAATTGAACTATAAAATTTCTTAAAATAAATTTATTTTATTTTTAATTATTTTTGTAAATTTAACTAAATATATTTTTTAATGATTAGATTAAATTAGACGTGCTCAAATTAGAAAAATGTTTTTTAAATAATTAATTTCTCAATTTTTAATTTGTTGTCTTATCAATACATATCAATATATCTTATCAATACATATCAATATATCTTATCAATACATATCAATATATCTTATCAATAGATATCAATATATTGATATCTTATATCATATCAGATATGGATATATATCTTATATACATATCAATATATTCTTATCAATACATATCAATATATCTTATCAATACATATCAATATATCCATATCTTATCAATATATCCATATCTTTCATCAATACATATCAATATATCCATATCTTATCATATATAAGATATGGATATATTGATATCTTATATACATATCAATATGTCTATTTATATTTGAAAATAATCACTACAGTAATTTATTTTGATGAGCTGATAATTATTACCATGAAACTATTTAAATCGTTAATAATTATTACTTCTTGATTGCACAGGAAATTTGTGAATATAAATGGAAACAAATTCTAAATATCTGAGAAAATGCAAAATCAAATTATTGGAAGAGGAAAGATTTATTCTCTTTTTCATAAATTTTTCTATTATGCCAACAAAAAAAGGAAGAAAGAATCAATAAAAAGAAACGAAATGATAAAGCTTTTGGTATTCGAAAATTTAAAAACGTAACTTTCCTTCTCAATCGACAACAGAATCAGTACCATTATGGTAACCATTTGATAACTAGTTGATATTCATGGCTTGAACTTTGATCTAACGGTTATTGTAAATGGTAGATTAAGTTGGCAAATCTTCGTATGTGGAAAAATATACGAAGATAACGAAGCAAAAAAATATAAAGGGATAAAAAGGGAAAAAGTGATTCTTATGGGATTGATTCTGTTACTACTACTCTCACATTTTAAATGAAAAGGAAAATTTCTGTGTGAACATTGTTTGTTTTTCCATGACTATTTAATGTATTTTTATTTTAGCAATGTGTGATTTAGATTTAATTTTTTTTAATTTCTTTTTTATTTTAAGTAGAAAAATTTTTATTAATGAAACAAGAAAACAAAAAAAGAAATTGTTAAATCATATTTTTAATCAAATGTTATGTCAGATTTCTTTCAGTTACACATTTTAGAACATAAAAGGATTATTTTTTTATTCTAAATCAGTTCATATTCATTAAGATTATGAATAAAGAGCTGAATGATTTTTTTTTGTATTATATTTAACTTGCTGTATGTAACAGTATATGATTTTTAATCATTAATAACGTTAAAACGATAAAAATACTTTTAAAATATCAACGTTTAAGAAAAACATTAATATCTTGAAAACTTAATTTTTACCTATTTTTCCTTTATAGTCTTTCATATAGCTCAAACTATGGAATAATATATAAAATATTATTTCATAGTTTGTGATATAAAGCATACTTATTTGTATGCTTTCTCTTAAATTTCTCACGCCTATTATATTTCGTTATTTAAACTTTTAATGCGTTCATTTAATTATTCTAAGAATTGAGATTAACTTGAAATATTAAATATTAATGTTGTAATTGTTGGAAATATTTAATACTGTAAAAATTTTTTAATAAATTTGTACTTCATTTTGCATTTTAAACCAGTTTGTAAATTAATGGAGAACTTAATATTTATAGAAAAATATCACAATTCAAGAAACAACGATATCAATAAATATGAATAATGAATATTGTGTGTCAAATATTTAGTTAAAAATATTACTACTTTTTAAAAATGCAATTACGATTATTATTTATATATATATATGTATACATAATAAAATGAAATACATTTCAATGTCTCAAAAGAGAACTTTCGGAAAAACTCAACAATCAACTTTTCATCACCAAAGACTGTAAGTAAATAGGTGAAACTTTCATAATTTATTACGAGGTAAGTTGTTTATTACATTTCAAGATCAGTTTCTTATCGTTATGAGATTAGGAACAAATAGGTAGGAAACATTTTGTTATTCTTTGGAAATGCACATAAAATGATTAGTCTAAAAGGTCGTTCTTTTTACGTATAAAAGTAAGTATTTTCTCTTATTTCTTTTGTTTTTTTTTTCATTAGTAACTCATTTCATTATTGCAATATTTATCTTGCAACCTAATAATCTTGTAATTGTTGTTATTGTAAATGTTAGCATTTTGTAATTGTTAATCTAGAAATTTTTTACGTATTGAAGTTTCTTGTTCAACTATTGTTTTTTTTTTACTTCTATTATGAGGGCGTTCATTAAATATTAATTATAAAATTTAGACAAAATGGTTAATTATAAGAAAGAAATTAAAAAAATTTGTGAAAAGTAAAATAAATTGAAACTAATTAAGTAATAAAACTTGAAGCAAGTGAAAATGAATATGAGTTTTAAATTGAATTTAATTACTAAATAGTATGTATTATTCTTAAAACAAAAGACAATTGATAATTATTCAATGTAATTCCTAAGAAATTTTCTTTTTTGATATTTTTGTTTTTGTTGTTGGTATTTGCAGTGGTGAAGTTCCTTTTTTCCAGCAAACTTTGTTTTATAATAAGGCTAGTTTTGTTTGAAAAATTTGTCTGAAACGGATATTTTATTTTATAAAAAATATTTTTATGTTAAAAATATTACATTTTTTTCACTCATGTGTCTTCAAACTAAGGATTAAAAACATAAATTAAAATGTCATTTATAAATTGATAATATTTAGCACAACGTATATTGATTTTTTTACTTTTTAGTTAAATATTAATATATACTTAAATCTTTATTGAAACTTTTAATGATGTCTTTCTTAGGGTTGGTAAGGTTTATAGTTTTATAGATCTCCTATTTTGTTAGAGGAATACGAAGATAATCGTGTCAAGTCCTCTGTAATACTGTTCTTAAGCAATCAATTATAATTTTAGGAATCTGTGGTTAGAATAATAAAGTTTTCCAATAAACTAAGTCAGAGATTACATCTTTACACTTAGGCCACCTTCATCTTTAAATCATTATAGTTTTCAAGAGACGCTATCTTAAATCAATCTACAAAGGAATTGATACTTAAAAATGCAGGGTAGCAATAGGTTTTTCAATAAAGGTAGGAGTGTCACTGTAAAAGTTTAACAGTAACAAGCAGTTTTTGTTCTACGAATAAATAAAAATATTTTTGTGGTAGAAATTAATGTCTCAGTCTCCGTGCATTGAATTCATTCAATAAAGAAGTATTTACGACAAAGGACAATACGTGATGTGCAAACAAAGCAACTTCCTGATTTAATGACTATGTTGTTGAACAAAGGTCTGGCAGTTTAAAAGAAAAAAAAAGAGAGAAGTTTTGATAATTGACAGGTTACTTAAGTGCCAAAATTCAGTCTATAATTAATCAGGAAATACCTTCAAACTAATAATTAAAGATAATTAATTAGATTTAAAAAATCTTCTTAGAAATTTTATAATGATAAAAAAGATTTACTGGTAGTGCTGTAAAGAAACTATTTCTAACAATAGCTTAGTAAACGTGTTTTAAATAACATTTTTTCGTTTGTAAGGAAATGATTTAAGCGTTTATAATAACATATTTAGTGTGCTCTTCCATTTCAATGTTCCCACTTAATTATTAAATCATTAATCAAAATTATTATTATTGTTATTAAATAATTAATCAAATTATTAAAGCCTTAATGACTATTATTAAAATATTATTGAGTTTTTCTATATCTATATATGGCTTCCATCTTAAAAGTTTTTTATACAATCCCGGTGAATGTTTGATTCATTCACAAGAAAAAATTTTCTTAATAAATGAAGTTAGCTTTTATTATAGTTTATTTAATAGTGTAAAGCGTTACTGCTATGAATTTTGTTGTTCGTCATAACAAATAATTAAATCCTATACACAAGTGTTTGACAGTATGGTCTCAAAATAAACAGTAGTGGACAATAATATTTGTTTTTGTTATACTTCAAAATATTATACGGAAAACATTTTTTTTTTTTTTTAGCTTTTCAATTTATTTAATCCATTTAGATTGTAATAATGATTTTCAAAGATATAGCGGATTCAACTTTACTTAAGATAAAAACTGAGAGAGAGGAGCCACGTTGTGCTATGTAATTTGGTACAAACAAACACACACACACAAAGGGTCTAAGAAAGTTAGCTATTTCGATAATTTACGGTATTTTATCCCTGAATTAGAGATGAAAACTTTCGATTCAGCTTTACTTGAAGGTTTTCAAATTGAGCTCTCGTAATACAAATCCCAACCTGATGCCATAATTCACAAAGCTGCTTCACACCCTAAATTGAAATAATACCCCACTTAAAAAAACCTTTTTTTTTTTTTTTTTTCTTAAAAAGCTTATGTTATTTAAATACCTTTTAATCATCCTTATCTCAAGTAATCCTTTAGGTTTTATAACTAATATTTTTATTCCCACAATTTTATCTAATAACATGCAGAATATAAAATTAAACAATAATTAAATATGTTCCATTGCATATCCGTTATTTATTTAAATGAAATCAATTCACATTTACATTTCTAATTATTAGTTAAAAGACTAGCATCAAGGTTATTTACTAAATATTTAAAGAACTTTATACAGCACAGATTTAATTTAATATGAGATTTTATCAGAACATCTCTTGATCTCTGAGATATGGAGTCCTCACTATTTGGCGAAAAACGTACAGAATTAGGAATTCAATCTCTCTAATTAAAAACATTCCATTCCAAATAGTAAACTAGCACGAGACTCAGTAGTAGATTTACTCACTTTTAACTCAGTAGTAGATTTACTTTTAACTTAACATTTTTAGATTAACTTTTAAAAAGTATTTTCAACTATATTGCTAAAAACAATTAAAGAATATCATTTAAACAAAACTGCTGATGAAAAAGAACAGTTTTATATCGATATTCTAAATATTTAAAGAACTTTATACAGCACAGATTTTATTTAATATGAGATTTTATCAGAACATCTCTTGATCTCTGAGATATGGAGTCCTCACTATTTGGCGAAAACGTACAGAATTAGGAATTCAATCTCCTAATTAAAAACATTCCCATTCCAAATAGTAAACTAGCATTTGAGACTCAGTAGTAGATTTACTCACTTTTAACTCAGTAGTAGATTTACTTTAACTTAACATTTTAGATTAACTTTTTAAAAGTATTTTCAACTATATTGTTAGTAAAAACAATTAAAGAATATGATTGAAACAAAAACTGCTGATGAAAAAAGAACAGATTTTTATATCGATATTCTAAATATTTAAGAACTTTATACAGCACAGATTTTATTTAATATGATTTCATCAGATCATGTCTTGATCGCCGAGACCTAGAGTCCTCACGATTTGGCGAAATGTACAGAATTAGAATTCAATCCCATCTTAATTAAAACAATTTCCATTTCAAATAGTAAACTAACATGAGAATCAGTAGTAGATTTATCTACTTTTAACTCAGTGGTAGATTTACTTTAACTTAACTTTTAGAATAACTTTTTAAAAAAAAGAGTTCCAACTATATTGTTAAAAAACAATTAAGGAATGTAATTTGAACAAAATGCGAAGGAAGAAAAGACACAGTTTCATATCGAATTCACAATATCCTCTGATTATTTTCAGTAATATGTGGCACAGATACAGGGCTGCTTCTGTTGAGAATCCTTCATGAAGACAAATCTTCCCTTTCTCTCTTATGAATTTAGTGATGTTGCCTTCCTCCCACAATTTGCATTTCTGAATATCCTGCAGTTTCTGCCAATTTACGGATTGATGATGTAAGAACTAATATTGGCATTAAAAAAGGGATTAGATTCCATTTTTATATCTTCTAATAACCTTCTTCCCATGCATTTTTAAGACAATTATTTAACTTCAAAATAATAAGACCAATCAAGTTTCTTAAGTCCACAGAGTAATTTTGGTACTTTGCATGTACTTTCTGACAATACCCAAATTTCACAAGCCTTGTTTATTTTCGAGTTCAAATTCTTCTCAATAAAATCTTCCTGCAACTCAAAGAAACAACAAAAAAAAAAAACAGTAACATACAGAAAGTAACTAAAATTGAGCGATTTACTGGGGATATTCGAGATTTAAAACAATTTCTGATCAATTACGCGAAATTTTCTATTGTTGCAAGGATTAATGAAAATCGCACAACTCAAGCATCATTACAACACACAGAAATTGATAAAACTCGTAAAATGTAAGTGGTTCTCCAGCCATTGTGCAAGTAATTTTCGTAGTGATTCAGGGCATAAAATAGCTATTTGGCAACATCTCACAGCGAGTGAAGGGAACTGCGGATTGGGTAAACTAAATCAAATAATAAACATAAATCATGAAGAAGAGATTCGATAAGAATAGAATTCGATTCCACGCTAAATTAACTTGTCATGTCTGACGAATCCTCTACGTCTACAGCCTCAGGAAAACCTCTGAATATGCCGCAGGGTAAATCCGTTCGAACGCTTAATATGCGCTCTGATGCACAACGGAAAACATTTGAATATGGGTGAGAACTAAACCATTTTAAAACTCGTTTGATGAGAATTTCCAGAATTATATTCAGTGGAATTTGCGTTTACATCTGTTAAGCAGTGATTAGAACATTTTATGTAGCTTTCGATAAAGGATTACAGCTATTGTCGATTTCTTCAGTTCCTATTATTTTCTAAAGCATATTGTAACTAGATTAAATTCTTGTTAACTAGATTAAATTCTTGTTAACTAGATCATTTGATGTTGTAGTAAAAATGTGACATAAATATGCCCTGATAAAAAACAAAACGGTGCTGGTTTGTTTAAATGGAAATAAATAGCCGTTTAAAAACAGTAAGTTCTTAAACTGCCGAAGAACAATGTCAATATTTCTTCAGTCTATTGTCTCAAGTTTGAAAAATATGAATTTATTATTTGAGCCTCATCCGATATCACGTCATATTATTAAAACGTGTTCTATCATTTGATTTGTTGTAGCAAAAATGTGACATAAATATGCGCTGATAAAAACAAAACGGTGCTGGTTTGTTTAAATGGAAATAAATAGCCGTTTAAAAACAGTAAGTTCTTAAACTGCCGAAGAACAATGTCAATATTTCTTCAGTCTATTGTCTCAAGTTTGAAAAATATGAATTTATTATTTGAGCCTCATCCGATATCACGTCATATTATTAAAACGTGTTCTATCATTTGATTTGTTGTAGTAAAAATGTGACATAAATATGAGCTGATTAAAAAACCAAATAAATACATGTTTAAAAATAGTAAGTTCTTAAACTGATGAAAAACATGAATTTGAATATGAACATGAATGTACCGAAGAACATGAATTATATTTCAACGTTAAATTAATATTAAGATAGTATAAATATATTAAGAATGTTATTATATTTCTTTACTCTGTCTTCTCAAGTTTGAAAAATATGAATTTGTTATTTGAGCCTCAGTCAATATCACGTCAGATTATTCCAACGTGTTCTATCATTTGATGTGTTGAAGTAAAAATGTGACATAAATATGCGCTGATAAAAAAACCGGTTCCGGTTTGTTTTAATGGAAATAAATAGCGTATAAAAATAGTAAGTTTTTAAACTGCCGAAGAATAATGTTAATAATGTTATTATATTTCTTTAGTCTGTTTTCTCAAGTTTGAAAGGCATGTATTCGTTATTTGAGCCTCAGCCAATATCAAGTCAGATTATTCCAACGTATTCAAATAATGACTTGTTTTTTTAGTACTTGATCATTGCTCAATCAAAAATATTTTGGGATGAGTATTTATTTTTCATTATAAAACTGAGCACGACAGTTTCATTCAAAGTTAAATTAATATTGAAGATTGTATTAATAAGACGAATGTTAAAAAAAATTGAATAATTTACTAGAAATATTCGAGGTCTATATATATTGTTTAATATTGTTTTTAGAGTTAAAGGAAAAAAAGTCGTCTATGACTTGGAACAACAAATTAGTACGGTTGCTGCTAAACAATACAGCAATATAAATTACAAAATAAGGATCTTAACACAGCTCAACGTATGGAAGAAACACAAACAAGCATAAGCGAAGTTCACAATCTTTAATGATATTTCTACTCCATTAATATTAGCTTTTTTACCTAGAGATAAGTTAACACGTTTTCCACGCCTAAAAACAAATATTATTTTCTATGCTTATCTTTAGAGTAACCTACAGAGCAACAGCAAATTTCCTACAGAGTAACAGTAAATAAATAGCAGTATTATTACATTTTCTTGCAAGTAATTTACGAGATATCGAGCAAATTCAGAATAGTTTTTAAAATATTGAAATAAATATTTAAAACATTTTACGATTTTACAATAAGAATTATTGTTATACCTCAATATTTTTTTTGAGAAATATTATACTATTTTGATGATTTATACAATTAGAAATTTTCAATATATTTTTCTTTTTTTTCTGAAAGATTTAAATAAAATTTTCGTTTTTAAATGTGCAATGATTATATTCGTCAGATATGATCTGAAACATTAAATTTCGCGAAATTAAAAAGTATGTCCTTGCGTTTTTTCCCATTAAAAAACTATCAATTTACAATTATTTAGAATCTGAAAGATATTTCTCAGATTTAATTTTATAACAATATTTTTCACATATTTTAAATATTTATATATTAATTTTAAATATTTCTTTTGTTTGTTTGTTTGTTTGTTTTTGTTTATTATATATTGTTTAGTGATTGTATTATGTATTGTTTATACATACGCATAATTTTACGAGTAAAAATCTAAATCAAAAATTTAAAAAACAAAGATTTCAACAAAACTGAATCCCCGGTTTTCAATTTATAAATTCTCTTCTTTCTATTAAAAATAAAAATTCATAAAAAAAAAACTGATGTACAATGTTATAAAAAAATGCATATTAAAACATTTTTGTCTAATCTTTTCTTCTGCATACATTTTGTTAATTTATTTTACTTTTGAAATTTTTTCATTTATAAAATGTTATGTGTATATATTATGTGTATTTACATTCCTTATAACGTTAAAATTTGCAAAATATAACATAATATTAGCATCATTGCAAAATATAACCTTTTTTTTTTTTTTTTCAGTGAACTTAATCATTTTCAGACGTACCTATTAAGCAATCCAAATTTATTTAATAACTCATATTAGTTATTTTTAATTAAGAAAAATTGAAATTTCTGTAAATTTATGTCTACGAATTATAATTTTGTTTTTAAGCCAATTGAGCCAGTTGGTTTGATTTTAAAAAATATATTTATGCAGTGAAAATAAAAATGTAAGGAAAAAATTATATACAACAGAAAAAAAAATTAAACATAGCATTTTTTAATTAAACATAACTTTCATAAATATCATATCATCGAAAACTCATGCATTACTTTTCATTGTAAATAGTTCAACGCAATTTATTTTTAAACGATAAATTTTATCATGTCTATCAAATTTTTATCATTTTAATAAAACTATTAGTTAGTTTACAATAAGCTGTTTTGGAATGATTGCAATGTTAATTGTTTTTAATTAATATCATCATCATCATCAGTGGTTCAACTGCCCCATGATGGGCGAAGAGCGTCTGCCTACTAGCAGATTTCGAGACAAGAGATGTTTTCTTTTACGGAGTTGGGTTGTCATCCCTACGCCCAACGCTCTATGGCCATATTAGGCTGGGACCTACGGTTTAAAATGGATTCCGAGCCACTACAAACATCCATGGCATCGCCGGGACTCGAACCCGAAACCTGGTGTTCCGAGCACCAGATACTCGGCCATCAGGCCTTAATTAATATCAACTTGTTCAAAATAATATGGTGTCCTAATTTTTTATAGCATATCTATACAAATTTTGTGTTATATATATACATAATTTTTATAGATATGCCATAACGCTGAAAACACCACAAAAGGCCCACTGTTATACTACATCTGCTGCAGGGAAAAAGATAATAGAGCCTTCTGAAATGTCTCATATTTGCATGTCATATTGAAGAAACCTCCGACCAGGCAATCTGATTGTCGATGCGAGATTCTTTCTCAATGTCCACAGTGTATACTCGTTTTTCAAAGATATGACTGAAGTAAAGGAACTCCTGTTCTATTGCACCGCTAGTTATCATGCACTTCCGCTGGGCCACAGTTGAAACGTACCATTTTAATATGATTTTAACGCAAGCCTTGAAACCCAGAAATGTATCTCAAATCAATTATGCTACCCACCGAACCATTACTGTTATATAACATTCTCAGAGAAAAAAGAAAAGAAGAAGTCTTTGCTAATTGCTGACTTATATAGTTTTGTTAATCAGCTCTATGTTATTCTCTTATAGTCCATTATCTATTCTTTACTAACTAATGATTTATATTTTATTTTCAAAGACGTAAATATTTTTCATTAAAAGAAAAGTTTGCTTTAAAATTTCAGACTTGAGTATTTTTATCGCTTCACGTAGCTTTGTTTACAACACGGGATCCACGAAATGATGAAAGTTGCAGCTGTTTGGAATTACAAGATTGATTCCGTTTATTTCGAACTATTTTTCAAACAGCTTGTATGTTGACACAGATATATTTTACTTTTTCACCTAATGACTGCCAGAGGTTTCTTCAGCAGCGTTTTTTTGAACTTTTCAACTTTATCCAGTTATTTTTTTTTTTTTATCCCTAGTCAACCATTTCGGAATTCATGGCTAGCAGGTGGACTCAGAGTGATGTTCATTCACACTTTGTTTTTCACATCCCGCCTATTGTGATCGATGAAATATTAAACAAGGAAGAAGAAATTGATTTTATTTAGGTTCCCACAAATTTAAATCAGAAAGTCCTGATTTCAACCAATGATAAATAAGAAAGAATGCATAACAGATCACTGTTGATTTAAATTAAAATGCATTCAAATGTAAATTTGAATGCTGCAAGGTTTTTATGATTTTCATTTATTTTAATTTCATTTCATTTATTTTAATTTCATTATATTTATTTTAATTAAAAGGATTAACTTTAAATTTAAATTTCACTATATATATTAACCTTAAATTTCAATTTCAATACATACATTAACTTTTTAAATTTCACTATATATATTAATTAATTTCAATTTCAATACATTTCTTTAAATTTCAATATATATTTCAATTAACTTTAAATTTCAATATATATACTTATTTCAATATAACTTTAAATTTCAATTTCACTATATACATTAACTTTAACTTTCAATTTCAATATACAAATATATTAATTTTAAATTTTAATATATATACTTATTTCGATATAACTTTAAATTTCAATTTCAATATATATACATATATTAACTTTAAATTTCAATTTCAATATATATACGTATATATATATTAACTTTAAATTTCAATATACATTATAATTCAATATATATATTTCAATTTATATATGTATAAATATAGTAGAGGTTTGCAACATCTAAATCGCTATGCATATTCATAGTTATTTTCCATTCATTTTCGTTTCTTCAGCGGCGTTTTTTTTTTTTTTTTTTTTTTTTTTTTTAACTTTTCAACTTTATCCAGTTGTTGATTTTTTGTCGCTAGTCAACCATTTCGGAATCCATGACTAACAGATGGACTCAGAGTGATGCTCATTCACACTTTGTTTTTCACATCACTCCTATTGTGATCGTTGAAAAATTAAACGCGGAAGAAAATTGATTACATTTGATTGATTACAACAAATTTAGATCAGAAAATCCTGATTGTGACCAATGATAAATAAGGAAGAGTGAATAACAGATCGCTGTTAGTTTAAATTAAAATTCATTCAAACGGAAATTAGAATGCTGCAAGGTTTTTACGACTTGTATTTATTTTAATTTTATTTTATTTATTTTAATTAAAAGGATTAACTTTAAATTTTAAAATATGCACATAAAATCAATTATTATAGATTTTATAATAACGTTAAAAAGCATTCTTTTAATGTATACTCTATCTCTCAACATCATAAAGTCATGATTTTTTTAATAATTACTTCAGAGTATATATATATAGTTAGAAGAGCTTTGAAACATCTAAAGTGCTATGCATATTCATAGTTACTTTCCATTCATTTTAAATAAAAAAAAATCGGAGGAAATAAATTTGGAGTTAATTAAACAGTTCACTAACATTATTAGAAAAAACAGGAATTTTTTAGCTGCTAAAAATTTTTATTGAAACAGGTAACAATTTAATTTGAAATTCTAAAATTGAAATTGAAATTCTAAAATTCAAAGAATTTTATTCAATTATTCTCTGAAATTCTAAAATTCAAAGAATTTTATTCAATTATTCTCTGAAATTCTGAAATTCAAAGAATTTTATTCAATTATCCACTGAAATTCTTTGAAATTCTAAACTTATTTCTTTTAAATTCTAAACAATACTATTTAACTTTTTAATGTGAATGACATTAAAAAAGCATTTTTTCATGATATGAAGAGAAAATTCAATTTATCTTATTCTCATATATTAATTAATTATGAAGCGAGTCTTTATAAAATAATCTAAAAATCAACCTTCTTAATTTATTAAATCTATATCTAAAAGATGCGAAAGAATTATCTTCTAAATAGCGAAAAAGATAATCATAAGTAGTAAAAAGGTATGTTTTTAAATTTAAATAAAGCATTTCTCCTAGTTAAATTCTTCTGAAATATCCCTTTTATCGAATTTTACATGTGTTTCGCTGCATTCCATTACCGTAATACATTTATAAGAAATTTGATGAAGGATATTTTATATTTTATCTTAATATTCAAACAACTTATCTTCATTTAAAACTTCTGAAATGTCCCTTTTATCTAATTTTATATATGTTTCGCTGCATTCCACTTTCATAATATATAAGAAATTGGATGAAGGATATTTTATATTTTGTCTTAATATTCAAACTACTTATCTTTTATCACAAACTTTTCTGATCAACTAAATTATCTTCAGAAAATACATATATCATCCTTCAAAAGAAAGCGAAGAAATAATAGCAAAAAACAAGAATAAAATGATGAATCTAATGGGTGCCATTACCCCTGAAACCATTTAAAAAAATTATTGAGAAACTGTAAGTAAAAGCGGTTTGAATAGCATAAGCCGCTTCCGGCTATTGCCCTAAAAAAAGAAAGGAAAAGGCATCCATCAAAGGTCACTAACCAAAATCAAGGCCTAGTAATTCCAGGTCAAAGTCAGAATGCAACCGAGAGTGTAAATCCTGTTACATCACAACGCTTCTTGTTTTATGTTATGTTCTGATGCTTTCTTCTTGTTTTTCCTCTGTCATACACTCCTTTCTCCACACCAATTGAGGCTTCTTCTGTTGATTGCTCAATCAAGGAGAGTTAAAATGATTTTAACTTGAGCAAATACCAAATTGAGTAATCTTCCTTACCAATATGAACTGCATGTACCAGCGTTAAAATAATATTTACCATTACGCATGTATAAAATTGCCATGGTCGTGTCCACGCTAATCTGTCGATTTTTGGCCATCTAGCTATCTGACTCAGAAATAGCTGACTGTAATCTTAGTAATCTGCATTTTAGTAAGCACTGAAAAAAATATTGTTAAATGACTGAAGAAACAATATCGAAACTATATTCAAGAATCTTTCTACTTTCATTTGTTTCCACATATTGAAATAAAATGTCTCGTAATTCTCTTTAATCTTAACATAAAGAGTTTTTGAATCAGATACAGTGACACTAATGCTAAGTTTTAAATATTATCCCTCGCTGAGATTATACTTAATTTACTGATTACCAAATTAACAGATTTAAATTGAGGAATTAACTTTACTGTTTCAAAAACTCTGTAAACTCTAAGTTACCCTATAGCCATAAGGTTTGCTAAGAAGCAAAGTTGCACAATGTAGGTAAGGTTCCGAGATTAAAACTGATAAGCCTTTTCCGTGATTAAATGCACTGTTCAGTTCAGTTCAGTTGTGTATTCTGATTTTTTATATTTTTATATTATGTGGACGAAATTGCTATTCATTTATTACATAAGCGAATAGAATAAATTAATTCATTTGAGTTTTACTCTTTAATTTGATAAATTAGTATACTACTAATTCGCATATAATAAGTATAAAGAATATAAATCATGAAATTATCCCTAATAAGTTATAAAATAAAGTTATCTCTAATAAGTATAAAGAATATAAACTCTAAAAGTTAAGTTATTTTGTAAAACCACAACACTCGTTGTTCCATGTTATATTTCATTCATTTTTTTTCTGTCACACTCTCCATCTAAGATACTTTCTTTTTATGCCTGAATTAAAGATTAAGTTTGTTGTTAAGTATTTTGAAATTGCTTTTATAGCTTTTCGTGAACAAATTTTTTTCATTATACTCAATGGGAAAAATATCAATTCAAAAAGTAAATGCGTTAAAATAAAGTTTTAGATTTAATAGTTGAACAATATTTTGTATAGGGGAAAATTATCAGAACTGATGATATCAGAAATATCAAAACTATTCATGAATACAGATATTTTTCAGTCTTATATATTAATAAAGTTTTGCTAAAAATGTATTAGTTTAGTTATTAGTAGTGTTGCATGTTTCCTTCTATTCAATGCTTTCTTCACATAGATAGATTTTATAAATGAAATTTAATTTATGTTTCAATGTTCTAAAAGTAATCAACTTAATAGGAAAATTAAGTATTTATATTCTAAAAATATCTGTTATTTTTAATTGCATGTTTTATTAATTTTATTTATTTCATTATTAAATTAAGAATAGAATGAATAAACTTTTATTCAACAAATTAGATGTAAATGAAATTTTGAAGAAATACCATTTTTATTTTCACTTGACCTTGTGTTAATATGTTGTTCGTAGAGAATACTTGGAATTCGTTATTTTTAAGTAAGCAAATTTCTAATTTAAAAAAAAAAAAGGCAAAATCATCTTTTGTTAAATTAATGTTATTATTTATGTTAATATTTTAATTTCGTTAAATTAATGTTATTATTTATGTTAATGCTATTATTATTTTTATTTTATTATTTATTAGAGAAAAACGCAATCGATAAAATAAGCCTATACTTATAGTATAAAATTAAACATTGTGATAATAGTTAAAGAAATCTATTTAACGGTATTTTTTGTTGAAAACTATTCGTATTTATACACAAATTTTTAAAAGATTACAACCGAAAAAAATGAATTAGTTGACGAAATAAAAAAAACATGAAGGGAACTTCAAATTTTAAATAATAGAGAATCAAATTTTAAATAATAGAGCTTTTATTTATTAGAGAAAAACGCAATCCCTAAAATAAGCCCATACTTATAGTATAGAATTTATGTGATAATAATTAACCAAATCGATTTAATGGTGTTTTTCGTTGAAAATTATTCGTATTTATACATTAATTTTTAAAAGATTACTATCGAAAAAAAATTAATTAGTTGACGAAGCAAAAAAAACACGAAGGGAACTTCAAATTTTAAAATGATATAGAATTTTGATATGGAAAAATGTTTCGCTATGAAACATTTTTCCATATTAATTTCATTTTGTATATGCTTGCACGTAACTGTTGATTTTTAATAGATAACAAACACTTTCCTCTTTTTCTTTATACTCTTATTCTTTCAAATACACACAGACTTTTTCAAAATGTGCTTTAAGTATTTTCTGCGTTTTTCTCTATGCGCTGTATGTTTGATTGATAATTAAGCTAAATTTTTAAAAATTTCTTTTCGTTTTGTTTTTGTTTTTAAAGTCAGGATGTTCTAGTTCTTGGCTCGCCTGACTTTAGGAATCGTCAGTGGGGTTCATGGATTAAAAAAGATATGTGCATTATTTCAGAAATAATACATAAACGATTGATTTTTAACTGCGCATCGTGTAATTCTTTATTTATAAGTTGACACATGGCCCATAATTTTAAAAAAGTAGCATTTAATTAAAAATACCGTAATTTAAAACGGAAATTTAAAAAGTAATATTCTGACACACACCTTTAAAAAAGTAAAATTTAAATAAAAATATCACAATTTAAACGGGAAATTTAAAATTAGGGTTATTTTTTATCGTAGAAAAAAATGATGATAACACAAATTAACAAAATATACGATAAGGGTTGGATATTATTGTTTTCTTAAGCTGGAATTTTGACCTGAAGTTGATAGATATAGCAGATTCTACCTCAAGGTAAAGGTACCCATGGGGAACTTCTATATTGCATCCACATTTTTTACCAGAGTTTTGAGCTAACACTGCCACTAGGAACGTCTTGGGCAGGCAAGGCCTGGTGGATAGCTCATTGGGATTTTCGATTAAGTCAATTTAATTTAAAGAGCAACAAGCGACGCCAAACATAAGGTCCAGTGTCTATGCCAGGAACGGACATGATCTGTTGACCGAAAAGTCCTTTCAGTAGGCTCTGGAAATATCAGAATGCAACTCTCAGACATTTGCTGTGAGAATGTTCTTTCAAAAATGTGATGGCAAAATGTGGAATTAAATGGAGGTTTGGTTTGGCTTGTCGCTCTACGGTCATTTTGTGCACACATTGGGTTAGTAGACCGGAACATCCATACCACCGGCAGGATTCCAATCTAAAGCCTGTGGTACCAAATGCCAGAGCGCTAGCTAATTGGCCATCAGGCCGCAGTATAGAAGTTCCCAATGATGCCTCCTGTGGTAACTGTATTTGCTATGCTATCCTACGGTAACTGTATTCTGTATTCTGTTAAGTCTGCCCTAATGACAGTGACAAAATAACAGATCAAAATTTCCAACATTAGAAAACACCAACATTCTGCTCTTTTTATATATTTAGTAAATTTGTATTATCATCATTTTTCGGACGATAAAAAATAATCACAATTTTAAATTTCCCATTTAAATGTTTGTATTTTTAATTAGATATCAAAATGAAAAACATTAATATCGATTTAGGAATAAAATTTATGGGAATAGTGCATACTTAATAAATAATTCGGCTGTTTATTGCAGGTTTCAAAGAAGCCGGGAGATATAAAACGCTATGTTATAGAACTAGTTCATGGCAACTAAAATCAAACACATCTTCAGTAGAACCTCAAGGTACGTTGTGTGTCTGTTTCTTTATCTGATATTTCATATAATTACTACCATAAAACGTGAACAATTCAAATAAAAAAAACTATGTTCAGTGCAACACACCCATTTATTTCACTTTAGCCACGAAAACTTCTACAATCATCATTGTGAGCCGAGAAAATTACTATCTATGAGAGTAAATGGTTATTGTGTGGTATTAACGGTAGTAAACATCACTATTTGCAAAAATTGGCCATTGAATGCAAAAGAAAAGTTCGAACAAATTAACGATGCCATGAATAATTAGAGTTTTATGGGAGAACAATAATGTTCTACTCTTGTTTTAACTTTAATTGTTTTTTTTTAGTTGTGTAAGAAAAATGTTAATTGTAGATAAAAAAACATATTAATATAAATACATAAATCTAACAGCTAATCATAATAAGCAATATTTTAGCTTATTTTGAGCGTATATGAAAAAAACAAATGACCTATTTTAAATGTTTAATGCAAAAAAATTTAATAATTTCAAGGAATGTTAATTTTAAAAATATTTTTAGTAGGTTGTAGTCGTAGTAGAGTAGCTGTGGGGTTAGGCAAAAAATGATATTTTTAATTCTCATAATACTTGTAAAACTAATTAATTTGTTTTTTATTTTTTCAATACACAATATTTTCTGTAGCTTGTGTTTTATAATATATAGTAGGTTGTAGTCGTAATAATGTGGCTGTGTGGTTCGACAGAAATTGATAATTTTAATTCTCATAATTCTAGTAAACCCTTTTTTCAATACACAAAATTTTCTTGGCATGTATTTTATAACAGATACACAAAATTTTCTGTAATAATTTTTTTTCAATACACAACATTTTCTGTGGTATGTATTTTATAATATGCTGTAGGTTGTAGTCGGTTGTGGCTGTGGGGTTCGACAAAAATTAATATTTTATAACTCTCCTAATTCTAGTAATTATTATTTTTTAACTTTTTCAATGCACAACATTTTCTGTGTCGCGTATTTTTAGAATATGTCAGCGCGTTTTTATATATTCCCAAGGTTAGGTTTGATAATAAAAGTCATCGAATAGCCGGAAGAATATAACAATAACATTTTTCAGATAATGGTATAATAATAATATGAACAAAACAAATAACAACTGGCAGTAGTAAGTTATTGTAAATTAAATAATTAACTATGATAAAATATTATTATAAAAGTAAGATAATCTAAGATACAAAAAATAGTGATTTTTTTTTTTACTTTTAACATGATTTCGGATATCTCAAAAATTTAACACCTTTTTAAATTAGAATTTAACTTTTTATTATTTTTGTGATCAAAAATAATCTGCTTGATGTACATAGAAATTAATCTCTATTTTTTGCTTATATAAAGGTAATTCTCCATTTCTCAGAAAATCTAAATGAATACTGGAACATTTTTATGTACTTAGAACGTTTTAATGGGTTAATAATTATATCTAAATGAATACTGGAAGATTTTAAATTATCTACATCGATTAAAAATTAATTAATAGTGTTATTTATATTACGTCAAAGCATTTGCACTTATTTACTTTATACGAGACTTTTGCATTGATAATTTATTTTTTACCACCTTAAAAGAGGCATACCCAATTAATTAAAATGGGCAAGACTTAAATGTCAAATCTTTCTCCTGATAAAAATATTCAAGAATGCTGTTTATTAGTATTAATTTTTTTAATCCTAGCATAAGTCAAAAGAACAAAACACAGAAGAGATTCTTTACAGTTAATTTCTATAATATCCCTTTTATGTTTTCATTTACTGCTAAATAATTTAATTACAGTGTTCCTATGTTTGCATATGAAGATGCATAATGCGTTAGTTACTTATCTTACACAGATTAAACGACTAATTATTTCCTTGGCTATATCTTCTTATGACTTACCCAAGAAATCATATTCATAGGTTTGCTTTTTTATGAATTTTCATTTTTGCATATTTAGATCTTCCATTTAAGCAATTTAAATCATATTGATGACTTTCAACCGTACAATTCTACTTACTGGTTAATTTTTTTTTCTTCAAATTTAATATCTCTTGCTTTTATGATACATTTTGTTGATTGTTTACTTTATTGTTAATTACAAAAGAATAAAATATTAATTTAATATTAGATATCGAATAAATGTAGTTTCTCCCTGCCATATTGCATATTCTCAAGAGACAAAGAGTACAATTCTACTTATCGGTTAATTTTTTTTTTTCTTAAAGTTAAATTTCTCTTGTTTTCGTTGATTGTTTACTTTATTGGTAATTACAAAAGAATAATAATATTAATTTAATATTAGATATTAAATAAATGTAGTTTCCCACTAGAATATTGCATATTTTTAAAGAAAGAAAAAGATACTATGTAATAAATGACTTGTTTTTTTTTAAAATGCGCAAAATAGCCGCATGCTCGATATCACGAAGGTTAGCGTTTGTATAGCATGAAAAGATTAGTGGATACTATTTATTTTATATAAATTTTGGTATATATGTGTAAATGAAAATTATCTATAAAGATTTAGAGTTAAGAATACATAAAAAATGTATTGCTTTCAAATAATATAAAAATTATCAGAATAATATCATCGACAGTAATGTATCTGAATGATAAATAGGGCACGAATTTTGATCATTTATAAAAGTAATTTTAATATTAAAACTCTTTATTCGTAATAAAAAATTTTCTCAATATTTTTTTAATAATAGAACTTACAGTGGATAAAAAAGTATTGGCAATTGTCTATAAATGATCATATTTGCTAACAAAGTATATTTACAAATTTTAATTTAACATAGCGATTACAGAAGGAGA
Source organism: Caerostris extrusa (assembly GCA_021605095.1). NCBI lineage: Eukaryota > Metazoa > Arthropoda > Arachnida > Araneae > Araneidae > Caerostris > Caerostris extrusa. The sequence continues at coordinate 142,055 of BPLR01002418.1, forward strand.
AAAGACAAACAAATATAACGAAATTTTCATTTAAATATTTTTAGTCAAAATCTACGAGAAAATCCAAATTTTACATGATTAAAAAGTATTGGCAAAATTATGAAATTGACAAAATTATGAGCGAAAACAAAATCAGTATATGTTTAATACTTTGTATGCATACCTTCTGCATCTATAACAGCTTGTAATCTATTCTCATAGAGGAAACTAAGGTCTTTGTTGTACTGTTGGGAATTTTGTGCCACTCTTGCAAGAGTAAACGTTTGAGGTCGTCTTTACTTGAAATTTTATGTTTCTTGATTTCTAGATCCAGCAGGTGCCATAAATTTTCAATTGGATTGATGTCAGGCGATTGCGGTGGGGTTTTTAATTGGCGAGGAGCATTGTAGAGTAGCCATTCACGGGTGAGATTCGCTGTATGCTTGGGGTCATTGTCTTGTTGAAAAAAGAATGATGTTTCCCAAGTCAAGATTTTGGGCACTGATTTTTAAGTTATGGCGCGAAATGTCAATGTATGTACGTTCTGTCATAATACCATCAATAAAATGCAGGTTGTCAATTCCATTAGCTGCCATACAGCCCCAAACCAAGACGCTGCCTCCACCATGTTTTACAGTAGCAGTTAAATGTTGCTTTTCCAATTCAGTATTTGGCCTCCTTCACACATATCGTCGTTCATCACTGCCGAAAATGTTAAACTTTGATTCATCGGAAAAAATAACTGTGTTCCAAAACTCTTCAGATAAATCAACGTGGGATTTTGCGAAATCTAACCTCTTTCTCCTATTTATTTCGAGATGAATGGTTTCTTTCTAGCTGCCCTTCCATAATAACTTCTCTCGTGTAAAACATTCCGTACAATCTGTACACTGAAAGTATTTTGCGAAGTGAAAGCAACATCTCTAGCTATCTGGGGTGCACTTATTTTAGGGTTTTTCCTTAAATTGTTAATAATGACACGTTCTTCTCTTGTAGAAAATATTCGAGGTCGTCCACTTCTAGTCTTATTTTAAGTTGATCCTGTTTCCTTGAACTTTTTTACAACACTTCTGACAGTAAATAAACTTATATTGAACTGCACTCCTATAGCACGATAAGTTAAACCATCATTTCTGTGCCTAATAATCGTGTTTTGAACACTAACGTCCAACTCCTTCGATTTCGAAGTCATTTTACTGCAGTAATCGCAAAATAATGCATAGACACTTTTGAAGTAGTTTTGCAGACTTTATACCGGTAGAATTTCTTATCAGTCGAAACACGTGACTTCAATGTAACAAAATTTGCATAGCAGTTAAAACTTTGCCAATACTTTTTTGACAAGCAAATTTTCGTTTTTGAAAGAAAAAAATCGTAGAAAATGCAAATTAAAATAAAATTGTTTACTATTTTTATATATCTAAGATGTCTTGTATTTAATTACGACAGCTAAAATTGCATAACATTTTATTTATTTGTCAATATGAATAAATTAAGGCAAATGCCAATACTTTTTTACCCACTGTATATCATGTACAAAAAAAGTTACAACATTATTTATAATCCCTACATAATCTGTTTTTCCTTAAATGAATTGCTTTATTAGAACATAACAAAAAGAAATCTTTCTGATACTTAATTAAAATTTATCGCAAAGGTTAGGGTGTGTATAGCATGAAAAGTGTAGTTTATACTACTTATTTCATATGAATCTTGGTATACATTCATGCATATTACTTGGAGTTAAAAATGCATAAAAAAAATATTACTTTCAAATAATATAAAAATTATCAGAATAATATCATAGAAAGTTATGAATCTGAATGCTAAATGGGACACGAATTTTGATCATTTATAAAAGCCTTTTAATATTAAAGCAATTTATTAATAAGCGATTTATATTTTTTTAATAAGCAATTTAATAATTTTTAAGCAGTAATAAAATTTTTATTAATATTTTTTAATAACAGAACTCATATCATATACTAAAAAGTTACAGCATTATTTATAATAATCTTCTAAATAATGTGTTTTTCCTTAAAATGAATTTCTTTATTAGAACATAACAAAAAGAAGATCTTTCTGATACTGAATTAAAAATTTATCACGAGGGTTAGGGTTTGTATTGCGCGAAAAGTGTAGTTTATATTATTTATTTCATATGAATCTTGGTATACATTTATAAATGAAAATTATCTATAAAGATTTTTGAGTTAAAAATACATAAAAATATATTGCTTTTAAATCATATAAATAACATCATTGACAGTTATGTAATTGAATGTCAAATGGGGCACGAATTTTGATCATTTATAAAAGTAATTGTTAATATTAAAACAATTTATTAATAAGCAATTTAAAATTTTTTAATATTAAAACAATTTATTAATAAGCAATTTATAATTTTTTAATATTAAAACAATTTATTAATAAGCAATTTATAATTTTTTAATATTAAAACAATTTATTAATAAGCAATTTATAATTTTTAATAAGCAATTTATTAATTTTTCAGCAGTAATAAAAAATTTTCTTAACATTTTTTTAATAACAGAACTGTATCATATCATGTACAAAAAGTTACAACATTATTTATAATCTTCTATTTAATCTGTTTTTCCTTAAAACGAATTGCTTTATTAGAACATAACAAAAAAGGAGATCTTTCTGATACTTAATTAAAATTTATCACGGCTTTCCGATTCTAAAAGCGATTGCACTCCTAAAATTAACGATTGTTATCATGATATTGAGCCATGAACAATTTTCTCACAGAAGAAAAAAAAATTATCTATGGTAGAAAAAGCCCATGTACTGCGATTCAAATGTCACAAATGACGTCTTCTAATTATTTCCAAACTCGACTCACGCTTATTTTGGTCTCTTCAGATAACGTCATGTTATCACGAAAACAACATAAGATAGCGTTTCTTAACTTGGGAAATAACTCTATTCAATCATTTGTTACTTAAATACCGGGTTAGTAACCCATATATATATTGAGAAAAAAATCCATTTACAGCTAAAGAATGCTTATTGCGACGATTTAGAGTAGAAGCATGCTTGGCTCTCAGTATTTTGCAAATTAAAATAATATAGTAAAAATTACACGGATTGTTGTTGCAATTATTGTTTATTATAATCACCGAGTCTTCAACTGGATGATATTATGCAATGGAATAAATGATACATTTTGAGTAATAACCCATTTTTAACAACTATTTAATAGTCATGACTGTTTCATTTTTTGAGATTACTATCAGATTAGACTTTATTGTTGCTTTGTGTAAATCGAATATCACGTTTTTATCTAAGTTTTAAAAATAAATTGTTAAGGGTTTTTGTATTTTAATTTTTTTCTCTTAAAATGGTAATAATGTTTATAATTCCTAGGATAATAATCAACAGATTGCCCTAAATCAGTTTTTAAAAGATTTAAGTAGTAAATTAAAATTTATTACATTAGCTTTAAATTTATGACTTATTATGTTGTCTCTTTTTGAGAAAATAATATGCTAATTTCCGAACTCTTAAAGGAATAAAATTAATTGTAGTGTTGAAAAATGTTTTTGATATGAAAATCAAAATTAGTTTAATTAGAAAATAATAATTAGTCAGCTTTATTGACTTGCATAATGCTCAATAATAGTAAGAACAAATAATCATGTCTTCAAGTGTTATCAGTATATACTCTAGTAACTATAGATATATTTTCATACCCTAAAAATCTAGTATTAATTACAATATTTAAATTGTCATAGATTGCAAGGCTTAAAAGCTTTCAGGAGAAAATGTTTGTTAATTTTGCTATTTTTAATTAAATATTCATTATAAAGTGCAATGCAAGACTGTATTTTTATGACAAAAGTGGCAAATGAATTTTTGCAAAATAATTTAGTTTAAGAAAAATTCAGAAAATGGTTACCCAAATTGCATTATTATTTCAAAGTGCATTTTAAATAATTTTAAATTATTTATTTGTATTTTGTTCACATTGACTTTGATAAACCTTTAGAAAAATTAATTTAATTAATTTAAAATTACAGTAACTTACTTGAAATTCCTTTATTCATTTATTTATTTATTTTGCATCATAGCATTATTTACAATATTTCATAAGGCATCAGTTACTGCTTATCATAACACCAGCAACAAATGCAGCACCGCACTATATAATTTAATAAAAATATTCAGAATTATAAATTTTAATTATCTGATAAAATTTAAACACTTTTCTACATCTTAAAAGTATTTCATTTCTGGACAATTTTTTTCTAGAAAAATTTTAAAACTTGACACTAAAATTTCTAGACTAGAAAAAGAAGTTACTATGTAAAAACACAACAAAAGGATAAATATGTTTATACCTTCACTATCATATATTTAATTCCTTTTAAAATGTCACAAGGCCCCACTGATGTCCCAATAGTAATAATCGCAGCTTCAGGTAGAAGGGTTTGGTCCCGAATCATCTACAGTCACAGGTTTCAGAAACTAGCAGACTCCATGACGATTGTGACATTATATGTGAGCATATCACAAAGATAGTTAGGTTGCCTTGTGGAAGTTTTTCCTAGTTTCCTCATATGCGACATGCAAATGTGGGGTATTTACTTCTCCTTTCATCACCTGTCGTTGGATTCATTGTATTGTATATAAGCGGATGACGAAACCCCTTCCCAAAAAAAAAAAAGATCACAAAAGTAAAGCGCACTGACAAAAAAAAAACAATGAGTTTTAATACCTGTAGTTTCAAACACCTATCTAACTGGTTGTTTAATAGCATCATAAAAAAAATCTTCATAATCATCCAAATGCAAAAAACAAAAGAAAATTTTGAAATTGGATTAAAACCACTTTAGTTGAAATAGAAATAATATACCTAAAAAATCCACTTTTAATAAATCAGTGGCTGCTTTTTTTTTTTTTTCCAATTTTATAAATGAAGGGGATATTTTCGCTTTTTTTATTCTCATGTGTTACATAAAACCATCTACTACATATTTTTCTTTCGGTTAGTAAATGAAAATTTATAGAATACATCACATTCACGTCATAATACATCATACATCATAATACATTCATCAGAATAAAAAATCAACATACATCAGAATGCAAAATCATCATACATCAGAATACAAAATCATCATACATCAGAATGCAAAATCATCATACATCAGAATACAAAATCATCATACATCAGAATACATCATAGTCACTTGTGAATTCATGAGTGACTTTAAAAGCGTGCTTATTTTTGAAAAAAATCACTTCTTTTTAAAAACAAGATTTAAATGATTGAACTCTTTTCAAAAATGAGTCATGAAAGCAAAAATGTCTCTTTTTTTATATGATAGTTATTTTAATAGGAAATAAATTTTTCTATGAAGATTTTTTTTTTTTTTTTGTATTTATAACTATATACATTTTTAACTTTTTCTTTAATTATAGTTTGTGTAATATGCTAAGTAACATTATGCGCATACTCTAAATTAAAGCATATATCTTTTAAAGGGATCTAAACAATTTCTTAAAGCCTGTACCTGGATGAGCAACGAACTTGTTCAATTATGTTGTTCAAGATTCGAATGAAGATACTCTCAACTGAATCTTTAACAGCTAATGATAGAAAATGATTGTCGTAAATGTAGGTTACCAACTTAATTGCGGTCTATTTTACATGTTTTCCAGTAAATTTATCTAAGCGAAGCAATGCGTTTTCTCAAAATGCAAGTAATTTTCAATGCATTAAGAATGATTTGTTACATTTGAAATAAATATTTCATATATAATTTATAAATATTCATACTGATGAAAACTCGTGACCACAATATATTTTGGCTTGGAAAGTTAGATACTCTTTTTGGAATTGTTTGTTGCCATACTTTGAGCCCTTTTACTCTAATTAAATACGAAGTTGCACAACTCGGACCCGGTGATAACGTAAGTAACTAGAGTGCAGGACCACTCCTCTCACAGCAACCGTTGCCGTCACTGCTTTCAGAAATGAAGAAATTTGATGTGATTGCGACAACGTGTGTAAGATGCTTCGCATGCAGGCTTATGCTACCTGGTAGGAGTTTTGGGATTTTCTCCTATAATATTGTGTGTAGTAATACGCAAATGTGGGGTAGTTACTACTAAAAGATCTCGCTAAAGACAGCGTCCTCTCTTCTTGCTCGTCGGTGGGCTGTTCGTGGAATACGTAACAAATACTTGGGGCTCACCGATGTACATAAAAAAGTAGAAAGCTGATAATGGTTCGGTTGTGCTAATTTAATTGCGTACAACTGTTTAAAATATGGATGTACAATTTTCTGTGTGTTCTGACAGCGGCCTTCATAAGTTTGAGCGTCCCTAGTTTTAAAATATACTGTCAGATAAATAAAAAACAATGTACTCGTAGTTGTATTTTTATTGGTCATAAAGAAGATTACAGCTTCTAAACAAAGTAACAAAATTAGCATTTGATTTTCTGATATTTCTTGTGTAAATTTTACCACAATGGGATGTCAATATTTTCAGCATCTCCACAATGATAATCTACATGCTCCAAAATACAACTATGTAATTCAACTCATAATTCAGTAATAACGTACGCAGCTATCTTACAGGAGCATACCGATTCAAATCCACTGGTGGCGTCGGTTTGAGTCATTGTTTTCATAAGCGAGTAGACTTGATGGCTGTATAAGCGAATCATATCTATACTCCAGCTGCTTTGGTGGGAGTTTATCAGGTTTTCTCCCATACGACACCCAATTATGGGGCAACTACCTCTAAAAAACCTCGATATCAATCTCATTCCTTTATTTTTTTAAGGAGTCATTCGAGGTATATATAAATAGAACACATGGCTCACAAATGTAAAAAACATATTTGTGAATCAGGATCAAATTAGATTTAGATTCACCAAATAACTTTATTTAACCGAGCATATCAAATATTTCAAGTGTAAACTAAATTGATGTATTATAAAACTCGAAAATATTTTTTCTTCCTATTTATTTACGAAATATCAGCGTACCAAATAGTTTAATTTACTGACTATCAGATCTTACTTTTTAATCAATAATAATTGTTGGTCAGTTGGTTGATTTAGATTGTTTTCCACGTTAAGAACAATTTAGCTTAACTGTCAAATTACAAATTCGTGTGGGTTTTTTTTTTATTTCAAACATCATCCACATTAAATTTTTTAATTAAATAAAATTTTTGTATTTTTTTGTTAATTAAAATTGAACAAAGAAATTAACTGCTTTCTCTAAATGAGCCTCGCTTTATTTAATCTAATGAAAAGTGTTAGGGTAAATTGATAATATTGAACTACAACAAATGCATTAATATTTCATCTTCAGTGCTGTACAGTTTTCTTTTATACGTCGCAATAAATAAATTACATTCAATGAAATTTATTTGTTCAAGGTTTTTCTTGAGAAATTTTTAATACAGTGCTTCACAAATGATGTCATATTTCAATTTGCTTCTTCTTCTTGGTGTGACTCTTCTTTTCACATAACAGGCCTGTTGATCCAAGGCCTTCCCCAAAACTTTTCTCTATTCTGATTTCCTCTTGACGATAGTTATCCAGTTAGTAACTCCTAAAATTTTAAAATCCTCCTCCACACAATCGATCTTTCTCAACTTGGGCCTTACCCTACTTCTAGTTCCAATAGGTTTATAGTTGAAGATCTTAAATGTCAAATGTCACCAATCTCAAACGACTAATTTTGATGAATTTAATGATAACGGCCTCTTTTTAATAATCTATATAATTCAAAAATTATGTCCTGTCTCTACAAAACCATTTTCATTCACAGCGCCAAAGATTTTTCTAAGAGCCTTTTGCTCAAAGATGACCAGCTGTTCTGCCTATGGTATGGCAGAGATCCAGGTCTCAGATCCATATATCAGTAAAGGGCTAACTATAACCTACCTTGGTTACTATAGTTATTAGAAGAGCAAACATTTACTACATGCCTTTCACAATAGATGATAATCTTGAATATCTTTCGTAAAATGATTTTCTTATTTTTTTTTTATTTGATCAATTTCAATCAATTAAAATGCATAGTCTCGATTAAAAATATATCAGTATTTAGGAATACATAGTGAGATTTATTATAAATATATATTAACCAAGAAAACAAAACTTTTTGACTTCTTTCTTTAAAGAAACTAATAAACTAAACTAATAACAACATTTGATAAGAAAACAGTTACACAGCATTTAAAACATAGTAAGTGATGCTACAATTTATTAATAACCCAGTAGGTATCAAGAAAACTAAACATAAAAATTATTTTCCTTCTCCATTTTTATAAGACTTTATCGATTTAGTGCAAAAGTAAAAATATTTCATCTATTTTCAAAAACGTTCTATCTATTTCCAAATTTTTTAAAATCATTCTGAGATTGAAAAAAAGGTTAGATATATGGATTTCATCTATACCAGCCATAATATTAATAATGTTAGTATAGTATAGACTTGCAATACATTTTGAATTTTATATGTACTTTTTTTATTAAAATTCTCTCAGAGCAAAAAAAAAAAATAATAATAATAATTTCTCGAAAATTACTAATTTGTTGTTGACAAATACAGATTCCTTAACTTTGTCATTTTTCACAGAGATTTTCCGGTTGTATCATATTCAGCGTTATGTGGTATATACCCATGGCAGGAAATGGGATAAATACCTTTCTTGAAGAAGAGGGGAAATTGGCCACTGTTAAATTCTAGCTGAGAAAAGAGGGAAGGAAATTAAAAAAGAATTTAGCCAATTTTATGATGGTGCATTTAATTTTGTAGCGCTGTCAATTTATTATTACAGTTAACCTTATTAGTGATAACAAAACCGAACTAATTAAAAAAATCATAAACTTCAAATATTCTGCTATTATTGTAGTCTAGGGCTATAAACCAAGTTATCTATGACTGTCTAATTGCGATGGGAAATTTCTGGGGTTTCTCTCTTACTACTCCTAAATAGGCAACAATTACTCCTAAAAGTCCTCCCAAAATTCGATGTCCTCTTCTCGTTGCACGTCAGTAAGCTGTTCTTGCATACATAAGTGTAACAAGAGAACTACCGATGTTCAAAAACAATCTGCCCTAGGAACTTAAAATATTCTCCAGCTATAGATAAATTATAACCAGAATTGTGTCTCGTAGAAGCTTATGAAAGTAGCAATGTTTCAATGATTACTTTGCATAAACTTTTTAATTGTAATTTGTACGTAAGTTACTAAAATAAAAATATATAAATAAAATCAACTATTAAAAATTTTGTATAAATAAAAAAAGATTTTAACGTAAGGATCAGTTGGTATTAGTTATTAAAAATATATCTACATTAGAATGTTTAGGATAAATTGTATTTAAAAAGATCTCCAAATAAACTGATATTAAAAATAAAAGAAATAAATTCTTAATTTTTTTCTTAAAACTGGTCTTTTAAATCTAATTATTCGATTTTAAAATAATTAAATCGTTTTTTAATCATATCTCGTATTTAGTATGGAAATGTAATTTTTTTTTTTTTTTTTCAAAAAATTCATTACATTAACACTTACACTTGGTAAGTAATATTTATTTGCTAAGGGACCTTTGATTTTTATATATAATTTAAAATAGTTTATAAAAACATTTAATATTTGTCTTAGAAAATCGCGATTTTTAAATAAATACACAGGGAACAAAAAACATAATATTTGAAATAAAGAAAAAAATAAATTTAATTATAAAAACAAGACATTTCAATGTTTACCTATTTAAGTTTCTTTTCTACATCGACAGATGGCAGCACGTTAGGTGTGAATAATTGTTAAACTCTATTTTTTAATTGTAAAACGTTTAATATTTTTATCTTAAATTATAGCTATAACTGAATGAATATTTAATATTAAATAAATGTTCTGAAAATAATCAAGTAGGAATTATAAATTGATGTGAAATCTCTAATAATTTTATTTAATAATTTAATTTCTTTAAAATCTCTTAAATCTTACTTTTTTTAATTTGTGAAATGCAAATTTACAAGAAAATCTTTATAGTTGTTTATGCAATTTAAGAAGATTTATTTAAATTAAAATATGGTTTGTGAATGCTAATTGAGATATATATGGATAAGAAGTATAAAAAAAATATATATGTAATATTATGAAATTTTATTTTCGAAATAATACAAAGACAAATAACGTATTAGAAAATATCTCGATTTTTTATATGGAGTTTCTTTTACAATTTTAAAATGGCAATAGAATAAATTATGTATTCAAAATATGAATAACAATTACCATTTGCCTTATTCCCCAAGTTCTAAAAAAATGCTAAAAGAATTCAGATTGGTGTTGTGTTGAATATCGGTGAACCTCATGTATCACTTACGTATTACACAAATAGCCCACCGACGGGTGATGAGAGGATTAGTGTCTTCTAGGGGACTTTTAACCATTCAAATGCAAACCCTTAAATATCTCCATATAATATAATATGGAATTACACCACTTTTAAAAAATGGCTCATATAATGCATGCAGGATTTCACATGTCAAACTTCAAATGCCAAAATTTTCAAACTTCAATAGTAAGAGTGAATGATGGCATATTTAATTTAAAATTAAACTGTTAGATAATAACCTTATTTATATCTAACTCAGTATAAGTGCATAAAGTATTTTTAAAAATATTTTTAATGAAATAATGAACCGCAATAAATCATGAATCCCCCTTTAAGAACTTTACTATATAACAATAATTTCAAAGCGAAGTTAAGTTCAGCTTACAATAATTATTAGGTATTAAATTTCGAAATTTTAAGGATAGTAATTTCATTTTAAATAATATCTTTAAAGAGATATGTTTGATTTATATTAAGTCACTAAGATAAATTTCTAATAATAATCAGTTTTATTATTTTACCCCACTTTTGCTATCGTTACGTACGATTTGAAACAGATATTTAAGTCCAGTAATGAGTGTATTAAAAAAAATTATACGTTTAAAATTTTCTACTTGATGTTAGAAAGAAATTGGTAGCCTCAAGCATCCAATTATTAACTTTGGGTACACATCCCAATCAATCTCACTGTGTGACAATCAGTAAGTAAATACCCCTAAAGCTAATCTATTTGATCACAGAAGGTGATAATGAGGCGAAACAAATGGTACCTCGTCTTTAAAAAACGGATGGTTCATCCACCTTTATTACGTTATCATTCAGCGTTGAAGCTGTTTTAAAAAATGGTTTCGCACTATTCATCTGATATAGATTTTTATCTCCTGCAACACTGATGGTTATATACAGTGACTGGTTACACAAATACAGAGGTTAAGAAAAAGGATAATGATCGATGACCACAATGTCTTCATTGTTTCCAGGGACATGCCCAACCCATTGCACTTTTTCCAAGTCCTAATTATTGACAGCACAATGAGCACCCAATTAATTATTAGTCCAAAGTCTGAAAATTAAACAAAAGGATTAAGCTTTCTTGAAGCCGGGAAGTTCACCAATTGGTGTTGATTGCCGATACATATCTTGACTTTAAACGCTCCTCACAAACGACACGTGTGTTCACGAAGGTGGTTTAATAAACACTTCTTATTGTCTTAATATCTTAAATAATATGCAAGATTAGAAATCATGCTACATGCATTACTTGATAGCGTAATAATAACGAGTAGATTACGTACTTCGCCTTCAACTATGATACTTATCTAGAAAAACAAACATCGAGCAATTAAAAGATCAATACTTTCATGAAATCGTAAGCAACTGTATATACTATCTAGTATATATTACTGACTATACTATCAACTATGTTACTTATCTAGGAAAACAAATATTGAGTAATTAAAAGATCAAAACTTTCATAAAATCGGGAGCAACTGTATATACTATCTAGTATATATTACTGACTATACTATCAACTATGTTACTTATCTAGGAAAACAAACATCGAGTAATTAAAAGATCAATACTTTCATGAAATCGTAAGCAACTGTATATACTATCTAGTATATATTACTGACTATACTATCAACTATGTTACTTATCTAGGAAAACAAATATTGAGTAATTAAAAAGATCAAAACTTTCATAAAAAAACTATCTAGTATATATTACTGACTATACTATCAACTATGTTACTTATCTAGGAAAACAAACATCGAGTAATTAAAAGATCAATACTTTCATGAAATCGTAAGCAACTGTATATACTATCTAGTATATATTACTGACTATACTATCAACTATGTTACTTATCTAGGAAAACAAATATTGAGTAATTAAAAGATCAAAACTTTCATAAAATCGGGAGCAACTGTATATACTATCTAGTATATATTACTGACTATACTATCAACTATGTTACTTATCTAGGAAAACAAACATCGAGTAATTAAAAGATCAATACTTTCATGAAATCGTAAGCAACTGTATATACTATCTAGTATATATTACTGACTATACTATCAACTATGTTACTTATCTAGGAAAACAAATAGTGAGTAATTAAAAGATCAAAACTTTCATAAAATCGGGAGCAACTGTATATCAAGTTGATAGTACGAGTATATACTACTGTACATACTATCAACTATGACACTTAATCTAGAAAAACAAACGTAATTAAAATATCAATATTTTTATGAAATCGTAAGCAATTTTATATGAATATTAATCCAAATTTGAAAATAAAATTTACAAAAATATATTGGATAATAAATAATTCCAAAATTTTTATCTCATATTCATGAAACTTACAAAAAAATTAATCATGCACTTGCATTGAAACTGGAGTTTTAAGGGTTTTTTGTTTTCATCACACTAATTTAGAAGATTAAATGTTTTTCTAGGTCAAGTGATAATTTCTTCCCCAGTTATTTTCATTATATGTAGAGCTAAGGGATGGATTTTCTAAACTGAAGAAACAGTTATTTTATTACTAACTTTGTCAGATTTTTTTTTTTTTTTTTTTTTTTTTTTTCATATCAACTTTGATCTAAAGAGCCAAAAATTAGAAAACTAATGCAATTAAGCAATACAAAGAAATTGCACAAGAAAGTAATGTTCACGTGTTTACTTCCAAACAGTAACATAAATAAAAACAATCGCTTAAATAGAAGAGAATAAAGGAAAATTAAAATTTAAGTATGGGCTTGATAGCCGGGTGACTAGCGTTCTGGCGTTACGGATGTTTGTAGTGGTTCGGGTTCCACTTTTAAACCGTAGGTCCTGATCAAATATGGCTAGCAACCCTACCCTGTAAAAAAAGAAAATATCTCCTGTCTCGAAATCTGCCAGTAAGCCTTGACCCACCATGGGGCTGTTGCACCAATGAAAAAGGAGGTTCAGGTAAGGCACATTAAAATAGAATAAGTACAACGCAACTTATTGGTTAATTCAGATTTGTGATATTTATGATTAAACCTACACAAATCTTTCGATTCATGAAATAAAGTTTATCATGTTCTACTTTTCTTGTAAATGAGTGATTTGCGTTCCTTAACAATTATAAGATTTCATACATTCAAGTCATAATGTTCTTTGCAATTTTCACAAGTAAAGACAAATTCATCTTACACAATTTCTATCAAGAAAGTTTGGAACTTTTTTTGATGATAGTGTCTAATTTAGTCTAGAATTAAAAATTTACAAAACAAGTTATTTCATTTCCTGTCCTGAAATAAGAAACTTCTTTGGGTAATTTTGGAGTGAAATAATAGTATAATTAGTTTGACTGAAATAACAGTTTATGAATAAATAATTCTTCAATACATTTTAATTTTCTTCGAAGAAAATAATTTTAATTAAATAATTAAACGTATAGATACAAGTTAATGTCACAGAATAGATTAAGTTCTTAATTTGTTGCCATCAATTTTATTCCAAAAATAACAAGTTATTAAATATTAAATAGGAAATTTAACTTAAATAATCAATATCACCCATTGAACATCAATAAAACTTGAATAATCAATATCATGAATTGATTAGTATAGATAGATTGATTATCATCCTATCATCAATTAACTTGAATAATCAATATCAATGTTAATCATCAAATTTAACTCAAATAATAATATGAAATTAACTGTAACAGTACTATAGTAATTTTTTATTTATCGTTTAACACATAGCGGTATTTTTGGGTGATTGTGATTAAATCATTCCAGATTTCACTTTTAAAGGTTCTTTTATAAATGAGGTTTTAAATAATAATTAAATTAAAAAAGATCCTTCAATTTTTCCCACAGAAAATAAATGAACTGTGAGGAGGATATCGTATTATAAATAAAGGTCCATCTGATTTTTTTTTAAATTTCGATTACCATAACAGTGCTTTTCCCTTTTATAATATTTATTTTATTTTAGCTAGAGGTTATGAAGTGTATCCTAATGTGTAATTTGTAATCCTATTGAACTCAAAAACTTGTTTTCTACCTTCCTAATAACAAGTGAAGCACGTCTTTATAATTCATATAATCTTTAGAATGCTCAGGAGTATTGGGTAAACAACCACAAAAACTTGTTTTGTGTTTCTTCGGACCATTTCCTTCTAATGATTTTGAAAAATAAAAATTAACATTAGTTCCACTGTTCCAAAACCTAGAAAAGAACTGTTGCTCCTCGGGTTTTTTCAGTTAATTAATTTATAAATGAAATCAATTGCATTGTTTCCAATTAAATTATTATAGTAGCATGTTATAATAGTTAATTATAGTAACATGTTAAATAATTATTATTGTAACATGTTTTATCTGATGTTGATTAAATAGAAGAATTTCTGATCATTTGTTACACAGCAGCCTAGTGGCCAAGTGGCTAACGCACTGGCCGTTGCTAGGATAGGCTTCAGGTTCGAAATTTGGCGGTGGCGTGGATGTTTGTTAGTGGTTCGAATAAGGCCTGATGGCCGAGTGGCTAAAGTACTGGCGCTCGGTACCACAGGTTTCGATGTTTGTAGTGGTTAGGAATCCACTTTAAGCCGTAAGTCCCGGTCTCATATGGCCGTAGAGCGTCACAGAGCCCAATTAAACTTCTTCTCGCCCACATCATTCCTAACCTGTAAAAGGGCAACTTAGCGCCAGGCACAATGGTGTAATGTAATAGTAGTGGTGGTGGTTCCGAATTTACGTTATACTTTAGGTTTTCCCGTTCTAATTAGCCTAAAGTGTGCATAAAAATGACCGTAAGGCGACAAACCAAACCAATTAAATTATGACTTTGCGATTCCTTGTGCGTTTCTCTTTCATTTTTATACGAATAATAAATCTACACACTTTAGTCTTTTATTAATAGCTATTGAAATATATAGAACCTATTTATTCGATTAGCAATTTTATTAGAAATAATTGAATAACGAATTTTAAGAACAGGACATGTATAAATAATAAGTTAATTTCGCAAGAATATTACAAAAATCAAAGAATAACTATTTCTTGCAGAATATGCCAGCTAGAAAAAAAAAAAATGATGACTAATTAAATATTTTTGGAGTTGCTAATATTCAATGATCTCTTATTGCTTTTTATTATTAATATGATCTTTACTTAGATAATTAGTGAAATAAGTTGAATTGTGAGTATTTTTCTTGAGATTCAGTATTATTGATTAAGTGAGTATTAAATCTAGTGCTCATTAAACTAATTGTTTAATTCGATTTAGGAACTAAACAATTAGTTTAATGTAAAGTTTTTATTTTAAATTTGTAAATACTCGAATGATTTTTAAAATCATTTTAGTAAACACATTTAAAGAAATCCAAAATTTATATTCAGCACTAATTATATAAGTCTCTCTCTCTCTTTATATATATATATATATATATATATATATATATATATATATATATAATTTTTAGTAGACATTGACTCCAATGATACTAATAAATTGATTAAAATAATACAAGCTTCCCCCTGAGGCATGGAGGGGGAACCAGTACGATTGTACGGGTTAAAAATTTCAAAAATGCCTCATCCGCTCGATCGTGCATTCTCGGGCTTAAAGGGATAATATCCTGACGGTACGTATTCCTTGATAAAGTTATCCCCAGGATAATAAAATTAATTTCTTTTGGAATTTTATAAGTATTTCTTTTCGGTTTTTACTCATTCCTTTCGGGTCTTGCAAATTTTCTGCAAAATATATTTTACATCTTATTATTGTATATTTTGTATTAAGTTTTGTGTTCTTATTTGATCTGCGAATGCAGTTCTAGAGGTTCCCCCTTTTTGATATTTTTGTTTGTGTAATGATTTGCAGTTTCATTGCTACAACTTATGCACGCTTCGTATCTTGAACAATGCAATGAAGTACTAAAAAAAGATACTTATCTAATTACATTAACAACAAATTGATATTGGATAGAGAATATTGTAACAGCGTTTATAATGCACGCAATTAAATAAAAAGAATAATTAAACATTCGAAGAAACTTTTTTTAAGAAGTGAAATTTAAGTTTGGTAGTTAATGTTAAAGTCCTAAGTTTATTGAATTGATCATTTAAATTTCGTAATTCGTATTAATTATTTTCTTAGGTGCTTGATATTTCCGTGCTACTGTTTTTTTTTTTTTCTTTAAAATTTGCTAGGGATTAATTTAATATTAACAGAAATTAACCTATAAGGTCAATCAACTCCGAGATAAGAACTTTCCTCTCAATGCTTATGCTAATTCTTCGGAAGATGACCGATAATCAAGGCGCTTACAAGAGTTCAAAACCTATTTCTTATTTTTGTCCCTTGTCCAGTTTGAAATTTTTGCTGCTGCAAGTGACGTTTCTTATCTTCCTGCGCAAATGACCGACGCCTTTTGACATCGGATTCCGGAATAGGCATTCATTTAGGTATCGGGAGGAGAGTTATCATCCCAAGACCTGTTTTGATTGATGCAATCTCTCTCAGCTGTTACGAAGAGAATCCTTGCAACCAGTTCACAAAGAGGGATGGGACGATGGACGACCTTGCAAGGCACGCACGCTGCCTTGGGGAAGATTAGCTAATGGAGGCCAAACAACTTCTATTCAACTCATTACCTAAAATAACGGAACAGATTCGTCAGAGTTAGTCAGCTGAACATCGCCAGCCGAACTGGGTGCAAAAGTTGCCCATTGGTGAATCAGTTTGGGGAAAGGTCAAAAAATGGCATGAAACTGTTTGCTTGCTGATGCAGCTGATGACCTTTACAACCGGGAAGAAACGTGTAACATTTACAGGCTTCATGTTCAATTTATTTTGGAAGAAAACCTCGATGTGTTGTCAAGTTAGTGAAGTTATGTATATTTCTGTCTGAAAAATCAAATTATCAGTTTAATAAACTGGGAAAAAATCATTTTGAAGCGTTCCAAGAATAAATCGACAACCTCGTGTCTTTTGTATCGTCAGATGGATTTTTCATTCAATTGCTTTTAAGGTGCTGTTGCAAGATTTGGGAATTTGTATGAAGAAATGAGCTACCCGTTAAATATTTATACAAATATTGCTGAAAAGTTTCTCCAAGATAAATTATATTTAAAGTTTAACAGTGTGTGTGTATCACGTTGTCCATCGATGAACTGGTTTGTAGATTTTTCTATAATTTGAAGTTAATTTGTGAATGTTAGAATGCTTCACTAATGGCATATTTCTCTAAATGGAAGAATACTGGAAAAGAAAATATTCACCAAAGATCAATACAGTAATTTATATTTTCATCATTATATACCTTTATTAATTTTGTTTTTGAAATTTTTAAGATTAACATCATTTTGGGATTTTTAAATATTAATGGAATTTTTATGTATTTTATTTTATATCTTATCTATTTATAAAAGATGAACTATCACTTGTTTATAATGATACTTTTCGATCAAAAGTATATAGAATCGAAATGTGTGTTGAATTTGTTGGTAATTTATATTTAGTTTGATTTGTCTTATTTATATTTTTAGTAAAAGAATTTGATAATACTTTACTTTATTCCATATTTATAAAACAAAGCGGATTAATTTCTTTTTAATTATTAATAAAAGATGAATTGTTTAATCCTTCAACTTATTTTATGGTCTTAAATTCAAAAGGAAGCATTGATCCTGTAAAAAGTATAAATAACTAGAATTAAATTTTGTTATATTAATATTACTGTATAAATCCATATCTATTTATACTTATTAAATTCCATATTTTGTAAATTAAAATTGAAAACAAACATTTAAAAAATTTATGAAGAAAATGCAAAACATTTTTGGAAAGGAAAATATTTTGAATAAAATCTTTTTTATTCTTTTTAAATCAACAAAATCTTCAATATGTGTTTTACTATAGTAACTATTTTGATTTATATACAAAAAGGCCATTTAATTTGGCTGAAAGAGATAACTTACAATTTTCAAATTGTTTTGCAATGCATTTGATACTTTCTCTATGTTCTTCAGACTACAGTGGCTATCTGATGGCCAATTGGCTAGGATCTGGCCTTTACTATCGAAGGCTTAAGGTTCGAATCCTGACTGTGGCATGGATGTTTTGTTAGTGGTTCCACGTTAAACTGTGGGTCCCGGTCTAATTAGCCCAAAGTGTGCATAAAATGACCGCAGGACGACAAACAAATTCAGACTACAATAAGGCAGAAGGCATCTAAACATCATAGTTAATTCAGAAGTTTCGAAACGAGTTCAAATATAATATTGTTTTAATTTTTTTTGTCTAACTTTTCATTCGTTAGTTTAAATTTACATATATAGTTTCTCTTTAGTTATGAGACTGAAAAATGAACTGAGAATTAAAGCAGAAATTAAGTAATTTAGAACTAAGTAATCTTTGCTTAGTTTTAACTCATAAATAAAATACTTTTACATATATTCTGTAAGTTTATAATAATATATATACATATATATATGTGTAAATTTTTATTTTTGTTTTATAGACCCAGCATTCCACATGAGCCGGATGCATGATGCAATCCGTTCTTCCTTTATTGTACCTCATAATATTAGTTCAAAATGTTTTTACAAACTCCGTCATCAGAATCAACAATAACACAATTATCCAAAGTAGTAAGTAGCCCTTTTCTGTTAATGTCTTTAATTTTTGATTTGTTATTTTCCATAAATGGTAAATATTTTGTTAAATATTTAATAAACTAATTTACCAGACTCATTAGCCCTGTGCATATAATATGCACGGCAAGAGGCTTCAGGTTCTAATCCTGCAAAAGCTTTGGAATCAATACTTTCAGAAACCAAGGGACGCGATGGCTTTATTACCTCAATCAATATTATGAATTTTGATAGGAAGGAACAACTGGGATACCCCACTATTAAATGGATATTTATGAAGCTTGTGTAAGCATCACGCATAACCACGGATGCCGCGGCACGCTTGCCACAGTGTGGCATTCAGGAGTTTTAAGAGTGACACGCGAAGAATTATTGAAAAATTTGAAAAAACAATGTCATCTTCAGGAATTTTATCAAAATCTGTAAAAGCCCTACTCATACGATAGTAAATGCAACAGCGCCGGAAAGGGCATTGCTTGACACCAGTAGAAAGATTCAATAAGGCAGTCTTTTCAAGGGACGAGCCCAATTTTTTGAGTTGCCTAAATTGAAGATTACAGGGAAAACATTCTATTTTTTCTGTCCTAATTGGTCATATATCTTCTTTGTGAACGAACTTTTTTTTTTTTTTTTATCGATTTGAAGAAAAATTTAACACATTTCACATTAATGCAGGAATCTTGAATTAATGCAGGAATGATGAATCTTCAATAATGCTCCAAACCATTATAGATTTAAAAATTTAATATCCAATTGGCAGGATTCATTCAGTGCTAGGATTGATAATTTTTCAAGACGTTAAAATAATGATGATCTTTTCACAAACCTTTTTTTTTTTTTTTTTTTTTTTTTCAATTTATCTGCAAGACGTTAATTGTTACCCACCTCAAATCCAATTAAAAATTATTGACCTACATCACCATACTGCATAGAAAAGCAAATATAAGGAAATTATTTCAACTGCAAGTGCTCCAAATTATATTGAATTTTGAAAATTTGTACTAAAAAACAATTTTCCAAGTTTTTATGGATTGCTATCAGATATTGTCGTACGTTTAGATCAAAACATGTTTATGAATAAATGTTTTCTATTATGAACATAATAAAATCAAAATATAAGATTAACATATATGCACCTAAAACACCTAATTTTGTTTGCATCTTCAAGAACTAATCTTAATGCAGATAACTTGGTGAAAAAAACACAAATTCAAAAGCTACAGTAATTAAGTAATGACTTTTTAATAATTATTTGGAATTGAATGTTTCAAGTTTCTCAGTTTTATTTTATACATAACCAAACTGACAGAACCTTTAAAAATGTTTATTAACAATAAAACCTAAGTTTGTACTTTTGCTTTATTTATTATATTATTTTTTAAATCTCCACTCCACCAAAAAAATGCGCTATTTGAGTAAAAATCCCATAATTGTCCAATAAACAACATTTTTTCACTTTCTCATATTTTTTTACTGTGTTGGAAAAGTTGGAAGTGGCATGCATAATTTTTTCGATAGTGGCACTCTTTCCAAAAAGGTTGGCCACTCCTGCGCTGGAAAATTAGGTTTCCTGATGGGAATTTTCCAGGTTTTCTCCGGTACGGTCCAGTTACACTTAAAATTCTTATCGTAAAACATTATTGCCTTCTTCTGCCGTCAATAAACCATTAGGAACGTGCATAAACGGAATATGAGATACTTGATCTGTAGAAAAAAAAATAAAATATAGACCACTCGTTTCGAACTGTTTTGAAAGAATGATCATAAAAAG
Source organism: Caerostris extrusa (assembly GCA_021605095.1). Lineage (NCBI taxonomy): Eukaryota > Metazoa > Arthropoda > Arachnida > Araneae > Araneidae > Caerostris > Caerostris extrusa. The sequence continues at coordinate 162,853 of BPLR01002418.1, forward strand.
TAATCTTTGTCGACTAATCTTTATATCAGATATCTTCAATCATTGTAAAAATATACTCAGACTTATGGACTCATACTCTAATTCATTCGCCATGGTTTACAAATAGAAAGATTCAAAGTTCAAGGCTTCATTAGTGGTTCGTTTAGAATCTCTTAATCAGTCATCGTCATTTGAGTAATCAACAACTGCTAAACTCCACTGAGGAATAACAAAAATTTAAGTATACTCAGTCAGTTTGGTGAAATTTAATAGAGAGAAACAATCAGGATTCTGCCAAACATAAATAAATGCTCCTGGGTGAATTCTGAAAGAACTGTACTCAGATAACACTTACTCCACCTGTTAAATTTGTATTTGTCTAAAAGCAATTTCACTTACATGAGCAATTCAGGAAAAAGACTTAAAAGATTTATAAATAAAAATTATATTACTCTGTAAAGTTAGCATTATCGTCGAATACATAACCTTTAGACAGTGGTTCTCAAAGGGTGCGCCCTAGAAGTTTTCCGGGTGTACCCTGTGGTATTCCAGAGTAATATGTGCCCAGATATAAAAATAAATATAGTTACACTTTTTCTTGTCAGTTTTCCAATTCAAATATAGGTTTCATTACAAACAACTAACATTTATGGTTGTTTTCTTTTTACTTGACATAAAAGTATATAAATAACAATAATGCGCCCCTCTGAGACTCTACCGATTGCAGTCCATGGAGTTGACCATCTGGACATGAAATTGTGAGGAGTTAGAAACGGATGCTTATTTGTCAGAAATTTGTATATAGTGCACCTATGATTATTTGCAGGTTTTAAATGAGCCTCGACATCAAAAGTTAGAGCCTTAGCATATTAAATTACTTTTTGTATTTTTATTGGTCTGTAATATAAATGAAAGCATTTTGCATTTGGTTCCTAATTTTCTAAACAAATTTCAGATAAAAACGGGAAAAAATTACTATACATTAAATAAGATAGAGATTACAACATTTCAGCTTTCTAACTAAGGAAATGAATAATTTATTAGTTCAAGTCTAAAAATTATTCAAAAAACAATAAATGGGAATTTTTAAAGAAATCAATTTAGAGAAATTATTTAATACATTATTTAAAATATCTAATTAAATTTATATACTTTATAAATGTTAAAAAAAAATTAATAATTTATCTTTTATTTAGTCAAAATTCTGATGAAAGAAAAATATTTTGCTCAATTTTCACAGTTGTCAATTTGTGAAACATACAACTAGATAAGTTATCATTAAAAAATCTCAAAAGTCTCTCAAAAACTGGTAAGGATATTTATTCTTTACGGATATCATCCATCAAAAACAGTTCGTCTTTCGTTGACATTTAACTGATATTATCTAAAAACGTTTAATTTTTCAATTCCTTTAATTTTCAATTCTTTGTTTCTTTAAAATTATTACTATATTTGGTGATTCATACATTTGTTTCGATAATTCTGAAATTTCCATTCTTAAAAATCTAAATTCAAATTTAAAGTTACTTTTCATTGCAAAAAATCTAAATTCTATTCGCCCCTATATATTAATGAAGTTATGATATACACAGATAAGAAACTCATCAAATTCAATGTTCCAATAAAGGTATAGGAAAAAAAATTGAAGTACAAAAAGAAGTTGAATCATTATTTTACCTACAGCTTCAAATCAGAACCATCATTCGTCTTTGCGTTTGCAGATATTTTACATGAATGCCCCGCACCGTCAAAACAGAACATACCTGCAGTTTATAAGCAGTACATCTCAACAGGTGTCAGACATAAGACATTGTTAATAATGATTATGTAGACTCATTCCCTACATTATGATTATATAGACTCATTCCCTACATATTAATGATTATGTAGACTTATCCCAACATATTAATGATTATGTAGACTCTTTCCCTACTTACTAATGATTATGTATACTCATTCCCTACTGCAAGTAATCTGAAGATCGACACTGCCAACTAATAAGGGTACGCTACAACGTCTTAAATAATATTACATTCCTTAGTCCCTATTCGGCTTTTACGTAGGTTTATTTTTTAATCAGTTCCACGGTAAAACAAATAAAGAAATACTTTTTTGAAAATTCTGAAGAATGCTTTTTCATTCGAAGTGAACCTGGTTCTCAATGTGCGGAGATCCATTGTAAAATAACATCAATGTTCTTAGCCCTCAAAATTTCCACGAGAATTTTATAACATTTTTAAAATTAAGCTAAAAGATAAATAAAGATATATAGATAAAAATAAATAAACAGTCTCCATAATTGTCAATTTCAGTGGATGATAATAGTGAAAGACAACTTTTCTCAAATGAAAACTTGAATAAAAAGAAAATGACATATATAATAGAGAAATTTGTAATTAGACAAGTAATAATTCGATCGTTTTTTTTTTTTTTTTTTTTTTGTAAAATTTATCGCAAAAACTCGTTTTTCATTTACATATACAATCTCATTATCTAAAATATTAAATTGATATAAATTCGCTTCATCTAAAATATATCTATATAATTGGTATAAATTCATTACATCTAAAATATTGGTTATTATAGTTTATAAACAATAAAACGAATTTTTTGTCAATGTCTTATGTTATCTTTTTACACTTTTACGGTGGCTTATTATTTGCTATTTATTGCACAACTACGTATTAAAGAAATGTTGTTTTAGCATGGTATTTCTTCCAACAACATTCACGTATTCTATATAAATATGTAATAAGAGAAAATTTTTCATTAGCAAGAATATCTCTAAAATAACTTAATATATTCAGTGAATTATCTTAAATATTACTAAACCAATCATGATCGTTTATTTTGTAGATCATAAGTTTCAACTATAACATTTCTACAAATCCAATATAATAATCTAACCCTTTCTACGAATAATATAATCAGTAACTTATTTATTGTATTGTAGATTTTATTTCCAAAAATGTTGGTTGACCTACAATAATATTCAGTTATGTAGTCAATATTATCAATGCATATAACAATTTAAATTGCTCATTTAAAGATAACGTTTGAACATATTTCCTTAACAGCGTTTGAATTGGTATCCCAAATCACTAATATTTTTCTAACTGATAAGAAAGATATCACTGTTCTTATCTCATGTCTGAGTAATCATATATAACAAGTTTATTTAAGATTATAAGGTTAAGACTTTCATTCAAAACGGAAATTATAGTACTCTGGAATTTTCTACCCTTACACTGCATAACAATGAACTATCGACAGTTGAAGATATTTATTATTATAATTTAGTTAACGTTCACAGAAATCTTTGCATATATTTTCATAATTCATAGCATAATAAACATACTTCCAATGCTGTTTTATAATTAATACAACAAAATTTTGAGGATCAGCCTAAAGTTAATTGTGCAATAAAACAACGTGTGAAATATCTCAAAGTTTATTTATTTGTGAGTACACGTAATATATAGCTATCTACATCATCCCTTTTATTTAATATTTATAGTAAATTAACTTTTCAAAAAAGTTTTATCCAACGTTTCATAGACATTTTTATGACTCATATTTGATTTCTTCATCGACATGATATTATCGTTTTGCAAAATCCACTATCATATAATCAAGCACATAGAAATCATACTGGTAGATAGGATGTCAACACTGTTCTCACAATATTGAACAATATGAGAGATTTTAATTATTAATAAAAAAATAGGTTATTAGATTATTATTGTGATAAATTTCTATTATATCAGTAAATAGATTATTCGATTCCGTGAGATTTCTCCCTCACATGAAATAAAAGTCACACCAGTATTGAACAATGTGTTCTATTTTTGAGATTCCTTGACGTAAAATTGTTTGGTTTCATTGTAAACATTACTCAACTAGGGATGAATTTCAGTAAGATTAAAAGTAAAAAAATTTTTATTTTTTGGCGTACACAGATTAAGTTGTAGGAAGCCATTAGTTATTTTATTGAACTGAATGACAAGAACTAATACACAGTTATAAATAGCAAATCAACATTAAATAAAGTAATGTATATAATAGTTTAAGCATTAATAATGTATAAACCATATGAAAAACGGAATAATCTATTCCAGGGGTGGCCAACCCAAATAATCTTGCAGGCCACTTTGGAAATGCATCATAAATCCGCGAGAAGCATATAAAAATTATATATCCCCATATTAGATTTAGACTCACTATAGACATTTTATTGGAGTGAAAAATTGAAACATAATGAGTTATTATTATTGTGCTTACTATTATTCATACATGTGAACATGGACAATATAATAATAATGATACTAAACGCACATTGTAAAGAAATATAGAACAGTAAAAAATGTAATAAGAGAAAAAATATACAAATATAAATGAAATAAAAAAATGAAATCATTAAAAAAATATTTTTACTTGTGTGATATTTGTTTCACCACTCTTAGCAGCTTAGCTTTGCTTTAACTTAGCTTTTTTTGTGTATCATGAGTTCGCAGAATATAATTTAATTATTCTGCGAACTCATAATTGTAAACTCTGGAAATAAAACAGGCAATATCTGTCATATAATCGCAAGAATATTATTTTAAAATCAAAGTTAATTTGTTCTCATAATTTTGACAGTTAATTTCTAAATATATGGATGCACAAATAATGTATTTTTTAATACAATGATTTTTTATTACTTTGGTCACTATAAAATAAATATATTTTATAAAAGTGTGATCAATCTTATTGGCCGGAAAATG